>NW_020871313.1:143845-148845 GCF_003789085.1 Penaeus vannamei | reverse complement strand
TTTAATACGACTCTCCTACTCCACCGCGAACCACCCATGCCGAAGTGGAGAGGAGGTCCTCGACTGGCCTCAAGTGGTAGCCACAAGATCAGCCTTTCAATGGCCGACACGCAGCTGCCACTTAGTCCTTTAATGGTTCTTTTGGATGGCTAAGCATGGAGACATTTGACTACTTAGCCAACACTCTGCATCAAACTGTTTCAATTATTTACGTTTTGTGTGTACAACTAACATTTAATTTTATGCGTTCATTTTTTACACGCTTGCAGGTTTTATTGATACCAACTGCTGTGCACGGTGTTTATAAATAGATTCATTTTCTATGTGTTTCCTTATACATATACTTCCATACCCTTGCAATTAACCTAAATCACTACAGTGAGATGAACTAACACACACACACATACACACACACACACACACACACACACACACACACACACACACACACACACACACAACACACACACACACACACACACACACACACACACACACACACACCACACACACACACACACACACACACACACACACACACACACACACACACACACACACCACACACACTCACACACACTCACACACACACACACACACACATACACACACATACACATATATATGTTTATATAGATATATATATATAATATAGATATAGATAGATAGATAGATAGATAGATAGATAGATAGATAGATAGATAGATAGATAGATAGATAGATAGATAGATAGATAGATAGATATATAGATAGATAGATAGATAGATATAGATATATGTATATATAAGTATATAAAGATAGATAGATAGATATCTTTATACCAAATTGTATCTTTATATATATATCCTCATATACTGTGAAAACGTGCAGCGGATCAGGAGGATACTGGCACCGACGGATATCCTTCACAAACTCCTCTGGATACATACAGTACGCTGGTATTAGTGGCCTCATACCCCGTTAGTTTGGGGGGGGGGTCGGGGTGCATGAAGGGTTTTTCAGAATTGAGGGATAAAGTATCAAAGAAAACACTCACCATGTTGATGAGGTAAGCTTGGGTTTTCCGAATGCTGCCCGCCCTACAACCCCACTTTGGGAGGGGAGGGAGGGGTGGGGGGGGAGGGGAGTCTTGCTATCCCCAACCCTACTGCTCTGAAAGACAAACATCCTCCACATTTAGATTTTGGATATTAATCTGTGAGGAGATATGAAGGCTACCTGCGTTGGCTACCTTCTCTCGCCGCAGTTCCTTTGCCTGTTACAGTAACCCATGACCGTAGCACCCCTCTCCCCCCTACCCCCTCCCCTCCCTTCCTCCAACCCCTGCTCCCACTCTTTCCGCCTTCCCCTTTCCCTTCACCCCCTCCTCTCGGCTTCCAGTTCCTACTCTTACACACTCTCTCTCTCTCTCTCTCTCTCTCTCCTCTCTCTCTCTCTCTCTCTCTCTCTCTCTCTCTCTCTCTCTCTCTCTCTCTCTCCCTCTCTCTCTCTCTCTTTTTTTTTTTTTTTTTTTTTTACTTGAAAAGAGACTCATAATTACCTCATTCCGCTTAGAGCCATGGCACTACTACGAGCCACACTCATACAGTGCCATCTCGACGTCTTCCGGAATAGCAGAGCCCCTGTCATTCGCCTGCGGGCCCCGTGGCACGTGTATGCCTCAGGAAGGGAAACTCATGACCACTCGGCATTGTCCACTCGTAAGACGGCACGAGAATTACTGTATTTATATATTACTGTATTTATATTTACTGTATGGTTTTAGTACGTGTATGCCGAGAGGATTTAGTTTGCCTTTATAAAAAGAGAAAGACTTTAATGATTCCATTTTCATTCATTAATCAAAGATATGCGGAAGAGTATGTCATAAACGACCGATGTTTGAGGTTAATCATTTCAACTACTGCTTTTCATTCTCGTACCTAAACTAGGAGCTTTAAACCCGTAGGAACATCAAAGTAGCTTTATGAAACTTCAAGAATCTGTACAAATGAATTTTTCTTTATCTCATTTATAGAGGCAATTCTTTATTAAACAATTCTTTATCTCATGCACGGAGGCCTAGATTAACCGATTTCTCGAACCGAAGTGAGAACGAAATGGGTCTATGAGTACAGTGTTATCCAAGCTGGGGTCCGCGTACCCCTGGAGGTGTGCAGCATAGATCATGAGGTACGCGAACAAACAAGGAACACAAACACACACACACACACACCACACACACACCACACACACACACACACACACACACACACAAACAGAAACATATGTTCTATGAATCATCTTTGTTATTCGTGTATTAAATTCGAATTGATTGACCAACACTCCTTTTCATGATTAGTATATTATTTGTATTATCCTGAATAAAACAGTTTGTTTAGCCATTTTGTGCGGGGGGGGAGGAGGGTACATAACAATACAAGAAGGGTAAGAAAGGGTACAATAAGCGAAAATATTTGGACAACACTATATTAGTAAATGTAAATGTACCGTCAATCTGGCCCACTGACCCCTTCTGACCCCGACCCCCTTCTGACCCCACCCCCTTCTGACCCCCCCTTCTGACCCCGTCCCCCCTTCTGACCCCGTCCCCCTTCTGACCCCGTCCCCCTTTCTGACCCCGTCCCCCTTCTGACCCCGACCCCTTCTGACCCCGTCCCCCTTCTGACCCCGACCCCCATCTGACCCCGGCCCCTTCTGACCCGACCCCCTTCTGAACCCCGACCCCCTTCTGACCCCGTCCCCCTTCTGACCCCCCCCTTTCTGACCCCGACCCCTTCTGACCCCGACCCCCTTCTGACCGCCCCCGACCCCCTTCTGACCGCCGTCCCCCTTCTGACCCCGTCCCCCTTCTGACCCCGACCCCCTTCTGACCCCGTCCCCCTTCTGACCCCGGCCCCCTTCTGACCCCTTCCCCCAGCAGCACGAGATACCACACGTGCCAAAGAGGAGAGAGAGTCCACCAAATCCCACGCTAATGGTGCTTCGACGTGCTTACCAAACCCCCTTTACCTCGTCCCTTACCAGTAGCCCCTTCAGTATAAGTAGCCCGCGTCCCGAGGCTGAGCCGGAATTAGCCCAAACGACGCTAAGAAAAGCTGACGGAGAATTAATAACCAGTTTGGATACCGATTACCATGAGGAGGCGACCGTACCGACCCCGAGCTGGCACTACGGTACAGTGAGGTAAGAATAGCAAGTTATATTTTATTCTTTTATTGACGTTATGGCAATCGCACTATGACTGACATTCAATCAAAATTATAAAAGTAAAACAGATTTTTTCTTTATGCTATGTGTAATGTATTTATAGGAAGAGACGCGAATTGAGTGAATTTATCTTCATATTTGATAACAATTGTCCATAGTGTGTTTATTGTTTTTATTCTCTGTCTGTGTGCCTGATGTTCGTACTACCCAGAAACATCAATTACTTTTTATTTATTGGGAATATATATATATATATATATATATATTATATATATATATATATATATATATACCTATATTAGTCTATCTATATCTATATCTATCTATTTATCTATCTAGAATATATATGGATATTATATATATATATATATATATAATATATATATATATATATATATATATAATATATATATATATAGAGAGAGAGAGAGAGAGAGAGAGAGAGAGAGAGAGAGAGAGAGAGAGATAGGTAGACAGATAGATAAGTAGATTGATTGATAGACTGTATATATATATATATATATATATATATATAATATATATATATAAGATTAGTTGATTTTTATTGATTTACTGATTGATTGATTGATAGATAAATACACACCACACACACACACACACACATACACACACACACACACACACAGACTATATAGATAATCGTTATCAAGAAACACTTCGCCTTACAAAATATGAAAACAAAAATGATGCAGCAATTTGCTTCCACATTTCTTGAGAGCAATGATGACACAGCAAATTACGAGCATATTGGTTACCTTTAGGAGTTTCGCGAAGTGCATATCTCTCTCCTTTTCTCCCTTCCCTTCCTCTCTTCCTTCTTCCTTCTTCCTTCTTCTTCTCTTCCTCCTTCCTTCCTCTCTCTCTCTCTCTCTTCTCTCTCTCTCTCTCTCTCTCTCTCTCTCTCTCTCTCTCTTTCCTGATTGCTATTCTCTTCTCTCTTTTCTCTTTCCTCCTCTCCATTCCCTCATTTTTCATTTTTTCCCTCTCTGCACCTCCTCCTCTTCCCTTCTTTCTCCTTTTTTTCTCTTTTCCCCGTTCGTACCCTCCCTTTGTCTCCATCTACTTTCCCCATTCTCCACCATTTCCCTCTTTTCCCCTTCCTCTTCTTTCCTCCTTTTCTCCCTCCCTCTTCTTTCTTCTTTTTCTCCTTCTCCTTCTCCGTCTTTTGGCTAAATGCTCTTCGCCAAAGAAATCCTTATCGAGTCGCCTCAAGGTCATCCTCAAAGCGGCTGAGCGGGTCGTTAAAGCTACAACTTAACCCCCTCCCCCTCCTTCTCCCCCCTCCCCTCTCCCTCCTCACCCCCGCCTTCATCCCTGATACCGGCCCCCCGTCCCCTCCCTCTCCCCCTTCCCCTCCTCACCCCCGCCTTCAACCCCTGATACCGACCCCCCTCCCCTCCCCTCCCCCGCCGCCATCCCCTGATACCGGTCCCCCTTCTCCTCCCTCTCCCCCTTCCCCTCCTCCCCTCCCTCTCCCCCCTTCCCCTCTATCCCCTGATAGCGTCTCGAGGAGAAGGGACAAGGGGGCAGTTAAGGGATTGGTGATTAGGTCTAAGACGATCTCGTTGAGTTCCTTTCGTGGTCCGTGATGGGCGCTTTTGGATTCAATTTTGTTGGAATTTATTGGTATTAAGTAAACGCACATACATGTATGTAACACACACACACACACACACACACACACACACACACACACACACACACACACACACACACACACACACACACACACACACACACACACACACACACACACACATATATATATA
>NW_020871313.1:133845-138845 GCF_003789085.1 Penaeus vannamei | reverse complement strand
TTTATCATTACTGCTACAGTTAATTGTTATGATTATTATCACTATCATCATAATCATCATCATCATTATGACAATGCTTATGATCATGATTATGTTCAAATTATGATGGTGATGATTGTTATATTTGTCAGTACGTCATCAGGGAATAATTTGGGTCAGTACTTCTGTTAGCTTTGATATCAAGTTATCATTTGTTATCAGACCTCGTTACTTATGAGGTAGCCACGTGCTTCTCTCTTCACTCTCATCTTCCTCTCCCTCTTCCCTTCCCCCTCCCTCTTTTAAACCAGGGACTAATTGAAAATGAAAAGTTATGAGGAAATATATACATATATATATATTTTTTTTCTTTTCTTTTCTTTTCTTTTCTTTTCTTTTCTTTTCTTTTTCTCTTTCTTTTCTTTTTTTTCTTTTCTTTTCTTTTCTTTTCTTTTCTTTCTTTCTTTTTCTTTTCTTTTTCTTTTCTTTTTTTTTTTATTTTATTTTTTTTTTTTCTTTCTTTTTTTATGATTAGGAATTCCCTGGAAATGGGTGTAAGGAAGTAGGGAGTGCATTATTATCATTACTTTTATTATTTCATTGTTGTTTTTGTTATATTATTATTATTATTATTATTATATTATTATTATTAATTAATTTTATTATTACTATTATTATCATCAATTATTATATTTATACATTATTATTGTTGTTGTTGTTGTTGTTATCACTATTAATGTTATCATCATTATTATTACCATCATCGTTATTATTATTATTATTGTTATCATTATCATTATTATCATCATTATTATCATTATCATTATTATTATTATTATTATTATTGTTATTATTATTATCATTATTATTATTATTATTATTATTATTTATTAATGCTTTCATAATTATCACTAATTATTAATTAAATTCATTAATTATCACTAATATTATTATCAATGTCATAGTTATTATCATTAATGTCATATTATCATTTATTATTATTATTCATTATCATTGTTATAATTATTATTAATGATTAATTATTATTAATTATTTATTTATTACCATTCTCATTATTGTTATAATTCTTCTTCTTCTTTTTTTCATAATTTTCAATAATGTTATTATCATTATCATAGTTATCATTATCATTATTGTTATTATTTTTTGTCATTGTTATTATTATTATTATCATTCCTATCACTATCATCATTGTTATTGTTTGTTATCGTCATATATATTCTATTTTTTGTATATTTAATAGAATTGATATTACTGTTGTGGTTATCATTATTATCATTATTATTATCATTGTTTTTATTATTGTTATCATTATCATAATTATCATTAGTAATTATAGTATTGTCCTTACTTATTATTATTATATTATACTATTGTCCTTATTATTATTAATTTTATTACTATTGTCATAATGATCTACTACCATTATCATTTAAAATCATTGTTGCTGTTATTGCAGTTATAATTAACCGTTTGCAATGGCTATGTAAAAGAAAAAAAAAAAGAAAATAAAAGGAAAAAAAAAGACGCTTAAGTTTATTCAACTAAAGCATGAAAAACAAAAAATTCCCGGTGGATTTTTAAGAGCTTTAACCCTTTTTGTCAGTATTATATATTTTGGGGGAAAAGTTTTTGTGAAGTTCATAATCATTGTTGTCGTTTTAAAAAGCTTTCTTGTCTGAAATTGCTGTGGTGTGTGTGTGTGTATGTTGAGAGAGAGAGAAGGTTGTGTGTGTGTGTGTGTTGTTTGTGTGTGTGAGAGAGAGTTTTTGTGTGTGGTGTGTGGTGGGTGGAGATGAGAGTTTGTGTGTGTTTGTTGTGTGAGAGAGAGTTTGTGTGTGTTGTGTTGTGTGTGTGGTGAAATGAGAATTTGTGGTGTGGTTGTGTTTGTGGTTGTGAAAGAGAGATTTGTGTGTGTGAGAGAGAGTTTGTGTGTGCCGTGTTTGTGTGTGGTTGTGTTTGTGTGTGATGAGAGTTTTGTGTTGCTTGTTTGTGTGTGTGTGTGTGTTGTGTGTTGAAGAACGAGTTTGTTGTGGTGTGTGTTTGTGTGTGTGTTTTTGTGTTGAGAGAGAGTTGGTGTGTTGCTGTTTGGTTGTGGTGTGTGTTTGTGTGTGAGAGAGAGTTTGTGTGTGTGTGTGTGTGTGTGTTCTGGGTGTGGTTTCGTGGGTGTTGTGTGTGTGTGGTGTGTATGGTGTGTTCTGTGTGTGTGCATCTGTGTTGTGTGTGTTTTGTGTGTGTATTAGTGTTTGAGGAGAGAAGATGAGATAGAGAGAATAAACAATAAATAGAAGAAGAAAGAAGAGAGGGAGATGAAGGGGGGCGGGGAAGCAGACAGACAAGAGAGATGCTGAGGAACGAAAAAAGACAGTAGAGGGCAGATGACAGGTAGAAAATACGGCGATCATTACGTGCGTGTATGAGTGTGTATAGTATATAATAGTCCATGTGCTGGGTGGTGGTGTAATGGTGTGTGTGATCAATATCGAATCATGTAAGCGTTCACACGACGTTTTTTTTCGCCTCATACTTTTACCGTCTACTTATACCACAGGTCACACACACACAACGACATCAAGCACTAATCGAACCCCCCCTCTCCCACCCATTCCACGCCAACCCACACACCGGACACAATTCACCATAACCCCCACTCCCAACTCACACACACGTACCCCACACCGCATCTCCCCTCTCCCATCCACCCCACCCACACACAACACCGAAAAGACCACCCGATACCCCACACATCTCCACACCCATCACAACCCCAACAACCCACCAATAATATTACCACCCGTACCATTATCCACCCCAAAAGCACAAAAATGGCAATATCGGTCTTACGCGCGTTCCATCTCCGCCGGCCGCTCTCGACCTCATCCATCAAGTCGTCCACAGGTCCGCTGCCGTTGGACAAGGCGGAGCTCAAGCTAGGGTTCTCCTTAATCATTGAGAGACTAATGATGCGTGCTTGGCCCTTAACAACCTCCTCGCTGCTGCTGGCCGATTGCTTCATTAATCAAAAAGGTAATAGAGCAAATCCGGTTAAAATGGAATGAATTAATCTCGGATTTCTTTTTGTTGTTGGTTGTTTTTTTTTTTGTTCATTGTTCTTTTTTTTATTCTATTTCATTAATTAAGTTTTTTTTTTGGGTGTTTTTTTTTCTTTTTTTCTTTTTGTGACTCTTTATGATTCTTCTATATCTTTGTATATTATTTGTTGTCTAGTGTGTTCAATAATGTATTCAGTGCAGATTATTTTTTGTTTATAAACATTATAAAGAATATCACAAAGCTACAGAAATATGAACTTGTATATGATTATCATAAATCCGTATTATGAATAATCATTTGTTATTACTATTATTATCATTATTTTATCCTAGTTCTTTCCATAGTTTTACGTTTTGTGATTTTTGTCCTTTAACTAACTACTAACTTTTTTATCTTTCTGTATATAATCTCACCAATATGTTATAGACAGTGTCTTGTCATTCACTCATACACATAGTGCAGTAAGAATAACGGCACAAATTTCTTTAGATATAATTTGTCTAAAAATCATTTTTTAAGCGTATCAACTATCTAGCCACGCTTCCTTCGATAGCTATAAAAGGATACATACTATTCATTTTATATTATTCATATTTTATATTATTCATTTTATATTATTTATATTTTATATTATTCATTTTATATAATATATATTTTATATTATTCATTTTATATATTATATTTTATATTTATTCATTTTATATTATTTATATTTTAATTATTCATATTTATATTATTTATATTTATATTATTCATTTTTATATTATTTATAAATTTTATATTATTCAAATTTCATATTTATTTAAATATCTATATTATCATTTATATTATTTATATTTATATTATTCATCCATTTAAATTAATTATTTTATAAAATATTTTATTATACATTTTAATAATTATTTAATTTATATTATTCATTTATATTATATATTTTTATATTATTTCATTTAATTATTATCATATATTTTATATTATTCGCATTTTAATATTTTATAACTTTATATTATCTTCTATAATTATCTATATTTAATATTCATGTTTTAATATTATTTAATTAATTATTGCATTTATATTATTATCTATTTATATTATTCATTTTATACTTATCTATATTTTGTATTATTTCATTTTATATATTATTATTTATTTTTATATTTTATTATATTACATTTTATCTATTATATTTATATTTTATTTTATATTATATATTTTATATTATTATTCATTATATATTATATTTATATTATTCCATTTATATTATTTATACTTTATTATATTATTCATTTTAATATTCTATTTATTATTTTATATTATTCATTTTATTTATTGTATAGCTTTTAATTATTCAATTTTATATTATTTATATTTTATATTATTCATTTTAAAATTTAGTTTGCAAACCTAAAATATTCCATTTTATATAGTTATATTCATATTCATATTGTTCATTTTTGTTTCCTGTGTGTAAGTTTTATTTATTTAGATTCCAAGATCCTACTCACTCTCATCTCCGAATCTTGAGATAAATCCAAGACGCCAAGATCCCATAACAATGCTGTTGCCTTTTTACCCCCCTTTTTTTTTTCTTCTTTTAAAAAAAAGTACATTAAAAAAATTTCCGGTGAAATTGATGTATCTTGGAATACAGAAGCTTTTGGCCTCTGCTAAATCTACAGAATCTGCTGTTGGTAAATAACGCAGAGTGTCTGGATGTTGCCATCTTCTTCTGATAATTAAGCAAGTTATGGTTCTTTTTAGCAAAAAGCGAAGAATGGTTATAAATGGAAGAACAAATAAAAAAGGAAGGATAAAAAAAAATCTATTTGGAAAGAGAGATGGGCTTTGGGAAAAATTTACGTCGCGAATGGACAAGAAGATGAGATAGATAGATAGATTAGATTTAGATAGATGAGATAGATTAGATAGATAGAGAGAGAAGAGAG
>NW_020871313.1:123845-126345 GCF_003789085.1 Penaeus vannamei | reverse complement strand
AATGGTAGCTTCGTAGTTTCTGTAGTTCATTTCGTAAGACTTCAGCTTGTGTGAACAATGGTGAATTATTTATCCTCTCAAAGGAAGAAAGGAGAAATAATTGCAACCAAGATCAGTGAAGGTAAGTTTTCTGTACACAGAGATTTGAAAGATATTGATCATGATGATAAAAAAAACTTTTAAAACCCGTTGAAGGCAAGTGATATTACTCCAGGTCAGTGGTTTTCTTCGCTGGGTCTTCGAGTAGATTCTCAAGGATCGCGAGATAGGAGGAAAAAAGGAAAAAAAATATTTATACGGGATCTCTGCCACACTCAACATCAAAGCAATGTTCCGATAACGAATTTTATTAACTTTTTTTTATATCAAATCAAATAACATGTGAAGGATGCTTATCTTTTTCTTATATCGGCCTTGGTAGGGTGAAAGTTATATGTGTTATACTTGAAGTCAAAATTGTTCTAGGTATATGCTTGGTTTGGTTTGGTTTGGTTTGGTTTGGTTGTTTGGTTACCGAGAATCTATGGTGTTGTATAATCTATGTTAGCTTGTTTGGTTTGGTTTGGTTGTTAGGTATGAGTTTGGTTATCGGTGACGTTCTTATATATATGGTTATCTAGTTATCTGTGTGTGTGTGGTTATCTAGTTACACACACACACACACACACACAACACACAACACACACACACACACACACACACATACACACACATTTTATCTGCATATATATATTTGTGTGTGCTTGTGTGTGTGTGTGGAGAAAAAGAAAGAGAGACAGAGAGAGAGACAGACAGACAGACAAAAAGAGAGCGAGATAGAGATAGAGAGAGAGAGAGATGAAGATAGCGCATTGAAGAATCTAGAATGGCGGAGTGAAAAAAGAAAAGAAAATGAGACAGAAGAAAAAGAAGAAGAAGAAGAAGAAGAAGAAGAATGGTGGTTTAAAAGAGAACAGAACAAGAGAACCTGTTGCGTCCAGTGGAAAGTATTTTGTTTCTTTATCTACTTTTTGGAAGTATATGATTATGCAGAAATAGGATTTTGTTAATACATGTAAAAATATACTTATGTAAATATACACTTATGAGGAAATATATGTAAATATACACATGAATAAATATACTTATGTAAATATACACTTATGAATAAATATACTTATGTAAATATACACATGAAGAAATATACTTATGTAAATATACACTTATGAAGAAATATACTTATGTAAATATACACTTCTGAGGAAATATACTTATGTAGATATACACTTATGAAGAAATATACTTATGTAAATATACACATGAAGAAATATACTTACCGTCATATACTTATGTATATGTGTTTATATGTTAAGACATTCTTATTTAAGTCTATCCTTTTATATACATAGACTTAAGCATGTCCTTATATCTACATATACTTATGTAAGTAAACGCCCATAACTACTCATATGTAAGTATTTACTTAGATCTATATATACTTGGACACAAAAATATAGACACAATAGCAACGCATTCTTGAGACTCAAGATAAACTCATTTTATAACAACCTTGTACCTGATTTCCTAGAATACAAATCATCTACTAGGCATTTTCACAGGAAATAGACAGGATGGATAAGTCTCCCTTAAAAAAAAAAAAAAAAAAAAAAAACGTTGATTATTAATGGTTTATTAATATTGGAGTTTATAATGATAGGGGTAACGAAATAATTGTAATATGAAAGATAATATTAAGAGTGATAATGATAATGGTTATAGGGATAATGATAAAAATCATGAAGATGGAATAATCATAATGATCATTATGATAGTAATAATCATAAAAAGGATAAAAATAATAATACCAATGATAAAGATAATAATGATCATGAAAAACTGTAACAATGATAATAACACCGATGATAACAATGATAACGATGATGATAATAATTTGAATAACACTAATATCAATGATGATGATGATGATGATAAAATAACAATGATGATGATGATGATAATAATAATAATAATAATAATAATAATAATAATAATAACTTTAATATCGCGCGCGTGGCGTGTTTGTGTAAGAATGCACTTGTTACGAGCACTCATTACACTATGCTAACTTCTTCAATTGATGATCCTAATTACAGCCCCCCTGAAAGCTGTTGTATAAACCATGCAAATAAAACGAGATCAGGATTTTTGCCTTTCTTCATTGCCAAATTTAGTAGAATTTGCGTGAGAGCTTAATATTACTCGAAAAAAATAAAAAATCCCAAGACTTTCCACGCCGATAAACTCAACTGCACTTTCTAATTTACTGCTTCCAATAACAGCTGCTGCAATATTGCTCGCTGTATCAATTTCGCTCTTGTCTACTACAGCGGAATGGGGGAGGAAAAATAGCCTCTTGAAAATGTCTTGTGTTGATCTAGAAGATTCTTTTTCAATCCGAAGACGTCATCTCACTCGTTAAAGGTGCCTGATCACGTGACCTACCCTGTCTTGGAGTACGGCT
>NW_020871313.1:111345-116345 GCF_003789085.1 Penaeus vannamei | reverse complement strand
CAACAACACCGTATCCGAAACAACATAATGCATATGTTAATCTTCAATATTAATTTCGGAATTCACAAACAACTTTAGGGCAGAGACAAAAGCCCTAATGAAGTTGATGGTTCCTAAATTACTGTCAACACAATGCCCTTCTCTTTTTATTTATCAACCCTTTTGTAATGCCAGGGAGTTTTGGCTAAAGACCCTTCTGGGAGAGAACATTTTAAAGGGACAATAAATGGAAATTGACGTTGAAGAACAAATGAAATGGGATGTGAATTTCTCGTTTTTTTTTAAAGATTTTTTATATTGTGAAAGAGAGGGAGAGGGTGGGAGAGAGGGGGAAGGGAGGGAGGGAGGGGGAGAGGGAGGAGAGGGAGGGAGGGGAGAGGGAGAGGGAGGAGAGAGAGGAGGGAGAGGAGAGAGAGAGAGAGAGAGAGAGAGAGAGACAGACAGACAGAGACAGAGACACAGAGAGACAGAGACAGACATAGACAGAGAGACAGAGACAGAGAGAGAGAGAAAGAGACAGAGACAGGACAAGACAGAGAGAGCAAAAAAAAAAAAAAAAAAAAAAAAAAATGCCTCTTTCGCTATATACTCCAGTTCGGTTCAAAATTCAAGCAGTTCGAATTCGTAGGATCGTATCCCTCCAGGCCGACCCCACAACGCAGATTAATTCAGCGAGCTCCCACAGACCCAGGCTCACTACACTTCAGATGTACGTTACACAGTCTCTCGTCCAGGGAAGTGTGACAGCGCTCCGATAGATAGATTCCGAAGATACAACTCGCCGTGGCCTTAGATGATAGGTCAACTGTTCAAGAAGAGGTGAATTTTTACAACTTTATTTCCTAAGTAACTTCGTGTTCGTATTTGTGAATTTTTATTCTCTTTATTTTTTTTATTATTATTATCTTTGTTATTGATTTATTTCTATTTCTTTTTGAATTCACGTGAACAGAAGGTCGATTTGTCAAAAGTTCAACATAGCGTTCAAACCCTTACCGTCCTGCCTGCGTATGATTCACAAACAGTAAATGATAATTCCATGAATGCAACTCCTGGCCCTTAATGTATGGCCGCCGTTGCCATGGCTTCCTCATCCCGGGATTAATTTCATGAAGCAAAACGAGGTCATATGCCTGGCCCTTTACTCATGACCCGAGCTGACCAGGGAACCCGAAACCAAAATTGCTTTTCAAAATGTGTTTGTCCAAAGGCTAGTGAGGTGATGTTTATCGCATGGACATCGAAAAAGGGATATTTTTCTTAATAATGTAATAGAATTAAATTAATCAATAACACATATTCATCTTAATAATGTAATAGAATTATGTATATTAATAATACATATTCATCTTAACAATGTAATAGAATGATTTTAATTAATAAGACAGACAGTTAACCAATATGGATTTTGCGTCT
The DNA here is from genome assembly GCF_003789085.1 of Penaeus vannamei. Classification (NCBI taxonomy): domain Eukaryota; kingdom Metazoa; phylum Arthropoda; class Malacostraca; order Decapoda; family Penaeidae; genus Penaeus; species Penaeus vannamei. The sequence continues at coordinate 114,929 of NW_020871313.1, read as the reverse complement.
CTTTAGTAAATAGATTTTTTTTCTCATTACTTAGGTTATTTTAACCAGTAGTACTTTGCAGTAGCAATTGCAATAGTATGTCTTTAAGTGATATAATCTTTCTTCAGTTGAAAGGTAAGACGCTCATGGATATTTGATCTCAAGTAATTTTAATTTATTCATTATAAGACCATTTGATATGACGAGACAAGATTAATAACGCAATAACATCGTATAATTTCCTTTTATTTGAGTGTTTTTTTAATGACCTCCGTACTCCAAGGATTTTGTAATTTTGATGAGGAGCAGAGAATCATTATCTTCGCCAAGAAGGATATGCTTTTACTAGCTTTGGATAATTTTTTTTTTCTCTTCGTGTGGTAGTTGGTTAGCAAACTATAAGTATTTGTTCATAACTCAAAAAGTTATGATTATTATTAGTTTCATCGTAAACATTATCATTATTATTATTAACCCTCGGCCAACGCAACACGTGCGGTTAATCCCTCAGACATGTATATTTTTTTGTGTATGTGTTTTTTTTTTTTACCTGCGACTAAGTCCTGCAGGCGTTTTTTTTTTCTTTTTCCTTCCTGCAGGCGTTTTTTTTAATTACCTGCGACTAAGTCCTGCAGGCGTTTTTTTTTTTCTTTTCTTTTTTTTTTTACCTGCGACTAAGTCCTGCAGCGTTTTTTTTTTCTTTTCTTTTTTAATTACCTGCGACTAAGTCCTGCAGGCGTTTTTTTTTTTCTTTCTTTTTTTAATTACTGCGACTAAGTCCTGCAGGCGTTTTTTTTCTTTCTTTTTTTTAATTACCTGCGACTAAGTCCTGCAGGCGTTTTTTTTTCTTTTCTTTTTTTTAATTACCTGTAAGTCCTGCAGGCGTTTTTTTTTTTTCTTTTTTTAATTACCTGCGACTAAGTCCTGCAGGCGTTTTTTTTTTTCTTTTCTTTTTTTAATTACCTGCGACTAAGTCCTGCAGGCGTTTTTTTTTTTCTTTCTTTTTTTTAATTACCTGCGACTAAGTCCTGCAGGCGTTTTTTTTTCTTTTCTTTTTTTTAATTACCTGCGACTAAGTCCTGCAGGCGTTTTTTTTTTCTTTTCTTTTTTTTAATTACCTGCGACTAAGTCCTGCAGGCGTTTTTTTTTCTTTTTCTTTTTTTTAATTACCTGCGACTAAGTCCTGCAGGCGTTTTTTTTTTCTTTTCTTTTTTTTAATTACCTGCGACTAAGTCCTGCAGGCGTTTTTTTTTTCTTTTCTTTTTTTTAATTACCTGCGACTAAGTCCTGCAGGCGTTTTTTTTTTTCTTTTCTTTTTTTTAATTACCTGCGACTAAGTCCTGCAGGCGTTTTTTTTTTCTTTTCTTTTTTTAATTACCTGCGACTAAGTCCTGCAGGCGTTTTTTTTTTCTTTTCTTTTTTAATTACCTGCGACTAAGTCTGCAGTTTTTTTTTCTTTTCTTTTTTTTAATTACTGCGACTAAGTCCTGCAGGCGTTTTTTTTTTCTTTTCTTTTTTTAATTACCTGCGACTAAGTCCTGCAGGCTTTTTTTTTTTTTTTTTTTTTTTTTTTTTTTTTTTTTTTTTTTTTTTTTTACCTGCGACTGTCCTGCAGGCGTTTTTTTTTTTTTTTTTTTTTTTTAATTACCTGCGACTGTGCAGGCGTTTTTTTTTTTTTTTTTTTTTTTTTACCTGCGACTAAGTCCTGCAGGCGTTTTTTTTTTCTTTTCTTTTTTTTTTTAATTACCTGCGACTGTCCTGCAGGCGTTTTTTTTTTTTTTTTTTTTTTAATTACCTGCGACTAAGTCCTGCAGGCTTTTTTTTTTTTTTTTTTTTTTTTTTTTTTTTTTTTTTTTTTTTTACCTGCGACTGTCCTGCAGGCGTTTTTTTTTTCTTTTCTTTTTTTTTAATTACCTGCGACTGTCCTGCAGGCGTTTTTCTTTTTTTTTTTTTTTAATTACCTGCGACTAAGTCCTGCAGGCTTTTTTTTTTTTTTTTTTTTTTTTACCTGCGACTGTCCTGCAGGCGTTTTTTTTTTTTTTTTTTTTTTTTTTTTAATTACCTGCGACTGTCCTGCAGGCGTTTTTTTTTTTTTTTTTTTTTTTTTTTTTTTTTACCTGCGACTGTCCTGCAGGCGTTTTTTTTTTCTTTTCTTTTTTTTTATTACCTGCGACTGTCCTGCAGGCTTTTTTTTTTTTTTTTTTTTTTTTTTTACCTGCGACTGTCCTGCAGGCTTTTTTTTTTTTTTTTTTTTTAATTACCTGCGACTAAGTCCTGCAGGCGTTTTTTTTTTCTTTTCTTTTTTTTTTAATTACCTGCGACTGTCCTGCAGGCGTTTTTTTTTTTTTTTTTTTTTTTTAATTACCTGCGACTAAGTCCTGCAGGCTTTTTTTTTTTTTTTTTTTTTTTTTTTTTTTTTTTTTTTTTTTTTTTTTTACCTGCGACTGTCCTGCAGGCGTTTTTTTTTTCTTTTCTTTTTTTTTTTAATTACCTGCGACTGTCCTGCAGGCGTTTTTTTTTTTTTTTTTTTTTTTTTTTTTTTTTTTTTTTTTTACCTGCGACTAAGTCCTGCAGGCGTTTTTTTTTTCTTTTCTTTTTTTTTAATTACCTGCGACTGTCCTGCAGGCGTTTTTTTTTTTTTTTTTTTTTTTAATTACCTGCGACTAAGTCCTGCAGGCTTTTTTTTTTTTTTTTTTTTTTTTTTTTTTTTTTTTTTTTTTTTACCTGCGACTGTCCTGCAGGCGTTTTTTTTTTCTTTTTTTTAATTACCTGCGACTGTCCTGCAGGCGTTTTTCTTTTCTTTTTTTTTTTTTAATTACCTGCGACTAAGTCCTGCAGGCTTTTTTTTTTTTTTTTTTTTTTTTTTTTACCTGCGACTGTCCTGCAGGCGTTTTTTTTTTTTTTTTTTTTTTTTTTTTTTAATTACCTGCGACTGTCCTGCAGGCGTTTTTTTTTTTTTTTTTTTTTTTTTTTTTTTTTTTTTTTTTTTTTACCTGCGACTGTCCTGCAGGCGTTTTTTTTTTTCTTTTTTTTTAATTACCTGCGACTGTCTGCAGGCTTTTTTTTTTTTTTTTTTTTTTTACCTGCGACTGTCCTGCAGGCGTTTTTTTTTTTTTTTTTTTTTTTTTAATTACCTGCGACTGTCCTGCAGGCGTTTTTTTTTTTTTTTTTTTTTTTTTTTTTTACCTGCGACTGTCCTGCAGGCGTTTTTTTTTTTTTTTTTTTTTTTTTACCTGTGACTAAATCCTGCATTCGTTTTTTTTTTTTTTTTTTTACTAAGGTCATCCCCATTCAAGAAGGAAAGAGTCCCTGACTTTAAGACTGTAGTAATAATGTTATTTTTAAAACTATGAACGCATTTTTTTCCGTCTCACTACTTGCGTGGCGTTGAAGTCGCCAAGCCAAAAAGACATTTATTTATTTTAAAAACTATTGTATATATGTTATTTTTGCTACAACTATGTGTTATCGGATTTTCTCCATATCCCTTCCCTTATTCATTTTTTTCTATTATTTTCTCCTTAGCGACGTCTCCAAAGTGTCGTGATAACCACCGAAAGAAGTGATGGTCGTTACATAGTTTTTCTTTATTGCTTTCCTTTCCC
>NW_020871313.1:91345-93845 GCF_003789085.1 Penaeus vannamei | reverse complement strand
TCACTTGCAATATACTTTAGCTTCCCTGAAAGCCCATCGCCTGGAAGAAGACTCCTTATTCCCTCCTTCAGAAATAACAAAAGCAATAATGAAAATAATAAAATAAAATAAATAAAAGAAATAATAAAATAAAAGAAATAATAAACTCAATAATGATAAAAAAAAAAAAAAAAAAAAAAAAAAATAGTAGTAACAAGAACAACAACAAATAATAATAATGATAGTGGTAAGAAAAATGATAAAGATTATTATTATCATTATCATTATTATTTCTATTATTGTCATCATTATTTCTATTATTTATTATTACTATAATAACTAAAAATGATAATATCAACAATGATAACAGTGATAATAATAAAAATGATAAAGAAATGACAATAATAATAATAATGTTGATAATAATAATAATAATAATTATTATTATTATTACTATTACTATCATTATAACAACAGCACCACCACAATGCTACCACTACTTCTACTACTAATAGTAATAATGATAATGATAATACTACTAATAATAACAATAAAATCAACAGCAACAATAATGATTATGGAAACAAATAACTAACCCATACGATGACCTGCACATGGTTCTCCAAAATCTGCCCGAAATAACCTAACTAGCTGTTTGAGTTAGATTCCTTGTGACGAGAAAGAGGGCTGTTTGTGCTTTCTGAATAGGCACTGATTGACGGGGAGAAAGTGCTGCACGATACTCTTTACTAAAGGGAGAGGAAATGCCTCCACTTAAGGGCTAAATTTGGTTGTGTGGGGTCATTACAGTGTCACGCGACAATATGCACTTGAGAAACTACATAGTAAGGTTGTTATCAGTGGTTGGGGAAACTTGGCTTTGGGGTTATTGGACTGCTTATGTAAACTGATAAGGAAGGAGAAGCGGAATTATAGATAAGGGAGGGATAAGGTGTGAAGAAATAGGGTGAGAGGGAAGGAGAGATATAGAGGTGGATTTTAAAAAGTCGGGTTGGATTAAAGGAATGATAATGGGATAAAAGAATTGAATTGTGATATCGTGTGATAGGATTGACAGAATGTCAAGCGTGGTAATTTTAAAAATAGTATGCGGGGAAAATTATGATATATCTTTACTTCTATCACGACGATGCTCATATTTTGTTTTTGTTGGCTTTCGTGCTCTGCCGACCAATCCCTTATTTGGCTTGAAAGAACTTTGCAGAAAAGACAAAGATATTGCGAAATTCAGCATGAATGATGCCAGCAACAGAAGATTAATTGTTCAGTGGACTATAAATATACCAAATCTTAAATCGAAATCCGGGAGTTTTGGAAAAGTTTCGAGATTACGTAAAATACTCTATGGTGGCCACGTAAATCGACTCGATGGCCTATAAATATCTCCCAAAGCCGGTTTCGAAATTCCGTCTTGTTTCGGAAAGCTAAGAGATAAGATAAACATATTCCTCGGTTGCCAAGGAAGTCGACTCAATAACCGTGATCTTTGAAAGAGTTGGACAAAATGGAAATGGAATAATACGGGGGGGGGGGGGGGGATAGAGACTAACAAGTAATCAAACAAATAATGCCAAAGCCCTTTCCACCCCCCCCCTCCCTCGTACCCCTCACCCACGGTTGACGATGGGAGATCATAGTGGCAAGCAGTTTCGCTTTGTCTTCTCCTATCTATCCATGACATCACCACGCTGGGATAGAAACGGCACGATTTTAAACCTACTGTTGTTAGAGAGAAACAGAACTTAACACTCTCTTCTCCCTATCGCCAATGGTAGAAAAAATATCCTTATAGATTTCATAAGGCACACTGCAAATTGTGACCAAAATTAGAATACCGAGACGTTTATGTTGTGTATTATATCGGGAACCAATATTAAGTTATCGTGTCAATTTACTCTACCGGGAAAGAGCATTTGTGTACCCTTTGCCTGTCAGCAGATAGGAAAACACATTTAGGGAAGGGAGATGGAATTACTCTTTGATAAAGGGAGATGAAGCTGTTTTTGGGGAGGAAGAGAAATGAAATGGGTGGATGGGGAAGGGTGTTGAAACTGTTCTTTTTGGAGATAGATGTAATTGTTCTTTTGGGGGAAGGGGGATGAACGTTATTTGGGGGAAGGGAGTGAGATCGTATTTTCGGGAGAAAAGAAAGGAAATTGTTCTTTAATAAAGACGATTTTTTTTGATAGGGAAATGAGATGAAATCGCCTGCTATAGGGAGATGAAACTGGTCCTTGGCGAAAAGATATGAAACTGTTCCTTGATAAAGGGAGATGAAACTGTTCTTCGGGGAAAGACGATGTTGCTATTTGGGGAATCGATACGAAAATAATCTCTGGAAAAGGATGAAATTGTTCTTTGATAAAGGGGGACGAAATTACACTCTCGGAAAGGGGAGTTAAGTGAGGGGAGGAAGTGTGAGGGAAAGGCAGAGAGAGGAAGAATTAGTGATAATTTATCAGGTGAAATAGAGGCTGCAGTGCTGTAGGAGGACGGCAAC
>NW_020871313.1:80141-83127 GCF_003789085.1 Penaeus vannamei | reverse complement strand
TTTCAAATGTTATGACCCTAAGATCTCGTTATTATTAATCATATTATTATTATTTATCATCATTGGTATAATCAGCGTGTTATTTTATTTCGCAATCGTTGTACTATTACTATTTACTAGATTATTCAATTTCTTGCACTATACCTATTCTCCCCCTTTTTAATCACAATCTCTCTGCTACCTGCGCCAGCTACGACGCCGCAGAAGTAAACCGTTTCATAACTTCTTCCGTACTCTATCAAATTCTATATCACTCCATTCTCAAACTGTTTCATAAAATTCGCTACTAATGCCATATTCTAAACTGTTTATAAAACCATCCTACTCCATCCCATACTCTAAATGTTTATCAATCTATATCTATTCTTCCACCTGGCTTTTAAATCTATATCATACTTACAACACTGTTTCAATCCCTACCTACTCATCATTTACCCTCCTTATCCATAAATCCTAAACTGCATATCTCAACATCTCTACCTATCTACTACCTATTTATACATCATTCATATCATTATTCCACTTTATTATCATTGCCTATTACTGTATCTGCATATCTCACCCAATTAATATAAACAAATATATATATTACTCACTCACCCCACAATATATATCATAATATGCATTTATTATTTTATTATTATCAAGTTATATATTATTTAAAAGTTATACATATTTAATCATTATATTAAGATCTATACAGTATTTGATCCTATAAATTCTATATCTTTTTACATTCTAATATCATATAGATTATCTATTCGTATTGTATTCTATAACATTTTATGTTTATATCATGTCATATAATCTCTATCTTAATAATTGTTCTATATTATTTTATATCATATGGTTCTATATAATATTATTCTATAGCATAATATAATCCTTTATATCATAATTCTATTTCGTATTATAATGCTATATCATTATTATGGTATCGTATCATTTTATGTTTCTATGTCATATTGTAATTCAATATCGTATTTCAATACAATGCTATATTATAATTCTATACCATATTATGATTCCATGTCATATCAACATAGACAATGTTTATATTTACCTTCTGATAAATTTATAAAATTCTTGTCATGCTAATGGGTTTCCGTAGCCATTGTCAACAATCAACGAATCTTCGAAACGAGAGAATCTGGAATAGAGAATCATCAGATTGATAGTCTGATGGTCAATTCATCTTGTATAATTGATAGTCTAAGCGCTCGCGTGTGTGTTTAACTAGTCCCTTTGTCAAGCTGTCAAGAGAGCAAGAGGCAAGGGAGAGGGTAACAGCTGTTTCCGTGGCCTGAACTAGCTTCGTTCTAAATCACTTGTTTCATTACTAGCTTCGTTTTTAATCACTTGTGCCATTACTAGCTACGTTTTCAATCACTTTTGGCTTCTTTTTAAATCACTTGCATCATTGCTAGATTCGTTTTTAATCACTTGTGTCATTACTAGCTTCGTTTTTAATCACTTGTGCCATTACTAGCTTCGTTCTAAATCACTTGTATCATTACTAGCTTCGTTTTTAATCACTTGTGCCATTATTAGCTTCGTTTTAAATCACTTGTATCATTTTTGGCTTCGTTTTTGTATCATTACTAGCTTCGTTTTCAATCACTTCCCCCATTTTTGGCTTCTTTTTAAAATCACTTGTGCCATTACTAGCTTCGTTTTCAATCACTTGTGCCATTACTAGCTTCGTTTTAAATCACTTGCATCATTTTTGGCTTCGTTTTAAATCACTTGTGCCATTACTAGCTACGTTTTCAATCACTTTTGGCTTCTTTTTTAATCACTTGCATCATTACTAGCTTCGTTTTAAATCACTTGTGTCATTACTAGCTTCGTTTTTAATCACTTGTGCCACATCGTTTTGGCTGCCATTACTAGCTACGTTCAATCACTTTTGGCTTCTTTTTAAATCACTTGCATCATTGCTAGATTCGTTTTAATCCCTTTATGGCTAGCTTCGTTTTTATCACTTGATCATTTTTGGCTTCGGTTTAAATCACTTGTTTCATTTTTGGCTTCGTTCTAAATCCCTTGCTAGCTTCGTTTTAAATCACTTGTATCAATACTAGTTTCGTTCTAAATCACTTGTTTCATTACTAGTTTTTTTTTTTTTTTTTTTTTTTTTTTTTTTTTTTTTTTTTTTTTACAAATGACAAAAACCTTTTGGCTTGATTATTTCCAACTTTTTTTAGTCAAGGGCTTTGAAGGGATTGACATAAAAGTGAAGCAGTTTTGTGTCACTCATACAGAAGTGATTCGCTTTGGCAGTGCAATTTTTTTTTTTTTTTTTTTTTTTTTTTGAAACACGAAGGCATTGTAATTCGTCTTCCATTTTATATTAGAATGTCACACGGAATATATACATATATGTTTGTATGTATATGTGTCTGTGTGTGTGTGTGTGTGGGTGGGTGGATGTGTGTGTGTGTGTGTGTGGTGTGTGTGTGTGTGTGTGTGTGTGTGTGTGTGTGTGTGTGTGTGTGTGTGTGTGTGTGTGTGTGTGTGTGTGTGTGTGTTGTCTGTGTGTGTTTGTATTTGTGTGTGTGTGTGTGTATGTACGTGTGCGTGTGTGTGTGGGGGGGGTGAGTGTAACAAAGTAATAAGGTGACCATAAACAGATGTAAACACACACACGCATACCATCTACGGACACAGAGGGCACGCAAAGCCTCCCACGTGATGTAAAGATAGAATTTTCACACTAAAGGCCGGTCTTTATAACCCTTTGCTTGTCCTTATCGCTTATTCTCCCTTTCATCTCTTCATATCTGCTTTCTTCCACATTTCTTGAGGAATATGAAGGTTATATTGTGCTTCCTGTAATACCGTTTTGAAAATTCCTTGTTCGTCATTTTCTTTTCTTTATTTCTTTCCTCTTTTTCGTTTTCTTTTCATTTTTTTTTTCGATTGATTTTTTTTTCTTTCATTCTTTCTTAATCGTTCCTTTTCTGATTCTGGTTCCGTCGCTTGT
>NW_020871313.1:54221-64486 GCF_003789085.1 Penaeus vannamei | reverse complement strand
GATAATGAATATTAAATGATGACCCGATGAGGTTATAATAATAATAATGATATTAATGATGGATGATTGATTATAATAACAATAATAATGATAATAAATAATGATGAAAGCACACTTCCTCTTATCCCGATTTCCCCATGCAGCAAAAACAGGTGCATGAGGTCCCGACGTCAAACAGGAAGCCTGGGAACTGTAAGGCAAGTTGGAGTCCTCATTGCCGGAAGAAGCTCGAGGAATTTTCATTTACCCTTTGCCCCCTCGCCGCTTCCCCTTCATTTCACTTCATCCCTCCCTCTCCCCTTCTGCTATTCTCCTCTCTTCTTTTTTTCGCATTATTATTTTTTTTCCTCCTGCCTCTCTCCTCTCCCATGTCCTGTTCTCCTCTCTTTCTTTGCTATTATTTGTTTTATTCCTCCTGTCTCTCTCTCTCTACCATCTCCTATTCTCCTCTCTTTCTTTTTCTTATTATTTTGTTTTTATTCCTCTCCTCTCTCTTTCCCGTCTCTATTCCCTCTCTTTCGTTTTCTTATTTTTCTTTTTTTTATTCCTCCTGCCTCTCTCTCTCCCATCTCCTGTTCTCCTCTCTTTCTTTTTCTTATTTTCTTATTTTTTATTCTCCCTGTCTTTCTCTCTCCAATCTCCCATTCTCTTCTCTTTCTCTGTTTATTATCCTTACTCTTAACTACTCTCTCCCTCCCCTCTCCTATTCTCTTCTTTTTCTCTCTTTATTCTCTTCTCCTATTCTGTCTTTCCCTTTCTTAATCATAACTCTTTACCCTCCCCCCCTCCCTCCCTCTCCTATTCTCTTCTTTCCCTTTCTTATTATCTTTACTCTTTACTAACTCTCTCCCCTCCTCTAACCCCTCCCGCTCAGCCCATGCTACCACCTTTTTCCTCCTTCATATCCTTCTTTTGACCTCCCTCCCCTCTTCCCCGCCCTCCCTTCCCCTTCCCCCCTCCTCCCCCCCTCCTCAGCCTTCACCCTCATTCTCTCCTCTCTCTCCTCCCTCCTCCTTCTTCTCTCCTCCTTCATTCACCCTTCACCCACCATCCATTCCTCCATCCTCAAACCCCCCTCCCTTCGCACTCTCCCCTCTTTCTCCTTCATCCCCTCCTCTCCCCACCCCCACCTCCCACCTCATCCCTCCTCTCTTCCCCCTCCTCCTCCCGTCTCTCTTTCACCCTTCACCCCCTCCCCCCCTCCCACTTTCCACTCCCCCCCCTCTCATCACACCCTTCAACTAATCATCCCCCTTACTTCCTCACTTCTCCCTAATTCTCCTTCACACCTCACTCTCCCTTCCCCCTCCTCTCCCCCCTATTGCTCTATCTTTACCGTTACCTTTCTCTTCCTTAACCTCTTCTCAGTACCAGCTATGTAGTATCATATAAGTATGCGGTTAAAAGCTAATATCTTATATGGATACATTGGAGTCAAGAGCGAAGCGAGTGGCGAAGAGAAGAAAGAGAGAGAAAGGAGAGAGAGGAGAGAGAGAGAAGAGAGAGAGAGAGAGAGAGAAAGAAAGAAGAAGAAGAGAGAGAGAGAAGAGAGAGAGAGAGAGAGAGAGAGAGAGAGAGAGAGAGAGAGAGAGAGAGAGAGAGAGAGAGAGAGAGAGAGAGAGAGAGAGAGAGAGAGAGAGAGAGATAGAGATAGAGAGAAAAAAAACAACAGCCTCATATTCTTTTCCTTTCTTTCTCTCTCTCTCCTTTTCCCTTTCTTCGCATTTCAATTTGGAATAAACACAAAATTATTCCATATATATCAGAAAAAAACAACAACAACCATAATAAATAATTATTTCCTCGATTTAAAGTTCACCGTAACCACAAGAACCCTTTGTTATATATGAACAAATCTGCTTTCTCTCACTTTGAACAAATTCTCTATTTTTTTTTTAATTCTTGTGTGGCTTCGAGAGGTTCCACTTGCTTGTCTTACAGTTATGCAAATGAGATAAAGGTGAATTAATTGTGTTTCGTTGTGGTGTTCAAGTTTTTCGTAAGATTGTTGTTGAAATATCGTCAAAAACAATGGTTATTGAGTTGTTCAATTATGCAGTTATATGTTGTGAATTCATATGTAAAATTTCGAATTTTAATTAACTTTATTTATTTATTTGTATATTGAATTATTCTTATCAAATTTCGATTAATTAACTTTATTTATTCATTTATATGTTTAACTATCTTTTTTAAATTAAATTTCGAGTGTTTTTTTCGTAAGAGTTAGTAGTTAGTGTGTGTATTTTTCTTCAAGGATTGTCATTTTAGGCTGATGTGTACATCTAAATACACATGTACAAACGCGCAGGCATGTACGTATGCACACACAACACACACACACACATAAAGACACATTCATACATTCCCCCTTGCATACATACCGATAATTATGCAGGTAGAGATACATAGATGCACACATACAGTCATGTAGGTAAATATCCTTGTTTGCATGCATAAATACTTACATACATACATAAATAAATGCACACAAGAAACATGAATCCAGAACATTCGTACAGTCATATATACATACATAGGCTATACGTTTCTATCACACACACACACACACACACACACACACACACACACACACACACACACACACACACACACACACACACACACAACACACACACACACACACACACACACACACCTCCCCCGTAGTCTTGTTCGCCCTTATGCTACCTGCAAATAGAGATCAATTTCTAAATGTTCTGATTTTTCTATTATTTATTTATTCATTGATTTATCTTATTTTTTTACATGGTGAATCTTATTATATTTCATTTGATTTTTTTTATTACCTTCTTTAGTGTTCATTACTTTTTTTTTTTATTTATTCAACTGTCTGAAACTCTTAATTACTTTCATTTCATTCTTATTGTTATCATAATTTCTCCTTTATTTACCTTTCTATTACCTTTTTTATTCATTTAATTCGTTTTTTGTGTGTGTGATTTTACTTTATCTTATTATGATGTTATTCTCTCGTCTGTTCTCTGTTCTTTATAATTATTCATTGTTCTGCATTTTATGGTTTATTGCTTTTCCGGCCACCCACTCTGTTCTTCTTTTCTTATGTCCGAGTTTCTTTGCTTTTCTTTATCTTGAATTCTTGTTTGTGTTTATTTTTGTTTTTTTATATTTTATCTTTTATTTATTATTATTATTTTTTTTTACTTCGTATGTTTATTCTTTATCTCTTTTTTTTTTGGGGATTTTTCTTTTTTTTATTGTTATTTTTCTTATTTCGTCTATTTATTTCTCTTTCTCTCTTTTGTCATTCGTTTGTGTTTTTCACCATTTTTCATTTTATGTTTTATTTATTTATTTTTTCTTCTTACTTTTTACTCCAATTTCTTCTTCCTCCTCTTTCTTCTCTTCTTTCGTCTTAATTTTTTACTTTTTTTCGTCATCTTTTCCTCCACTCCTTTTCTCCTATTCTTCCTTCTTTTCCTCTTCTTTCTTTCATTCCTCCTTTTCCCTTCCCCTTCCCTTTTTTCTCTCCTTCTTATCTCTTTATTTTTATTATTCTCTTCTCTTCTTTGTCTTCTTTCCTAACATAATCGTATCTCCAAATTTATCTTCTTCTTTCTTCTACAGGGGACTTGGACCTCTTTTTGTTCAAAATATTCAATACCATTACTATTTTCCCGTTTCTTCTTCTTCTTTGTCTTAGTTCCTTTTCTCTCTTCCTCACCCTCAATTAGGGTTTTGCCATATTTAATATTACTGTTAAATTTCAATGTCCTCACTCATTCATCAAATTATATAATCCTATTCTTCAGGTTTTATAACACTCTTCCTACCAGTTTCCTCCGTGCGGGCTCCTCCCTTCTTGCTTACGGTGTTCCAGGTGGTCATTTTTTTTTCTATTTTTTCTTCTTTCGTTCCTTCTTCTGTCTCAGTCAGTATTTCATTTTCTCTCCCTCCTCCCCTCTTCCCTTCTTCAATCACCTCATATTCACGCTCCGGCTACTTCTTTTTCTCTATAGCATTACAAATTCCTCATACTTCGTCTTAAACGGGCTATTTTTCCAACGCCAACCATTATTCCTTCTTCTTCTTCATCCATTATACTCCACTCTGCTCTTCTTCTCGACTCTTTGATGCCCTATTTTATCCTTATTCTCCTTCTTATTCCCACCATTTCTTCGCTCCTTCTTACCTTCTTCCCCTTCCCTTCTTAATTCTTCTTTTTCTTCATTATATATACTATCTTTCTCCAATAAATCATAAGGCGATATATTACTTGGCCCTCGGCCTTTACCTCAGTTGTGAAAACCCACCCTAAACAAATGGTGCGTAAAAGAAGCCAGCACGCAACCATAATATACTTATAGACAACATAACTCATGGATTAGCACTCATCTTCCTCCTCTTCTAAGGAAAAGACCATGTATTTTCCTTCTCATCTCTCCTCTTAACTCTTTTGTCCTACTTATTATATACTATAAAATACCTCATCATAGTTAAATTCTTCTATTATCCTTCTTATTTCATTATATCCCATTATCTTTCCTTAATCTTGCTTCATACTCATTATAGCTTCACAAGGTCTCAATTTTTTATTGTGGTAGGATTAATCCTAATTTTCTACATCCTTCATTAATATTTCTAGCATATATATTACATTTTGATATTATTATAATCATTGTTAAGGTCTCGCTGCTCTCATATTCTCCATTTCACTCTTTATTTTTCTTCTCTTTCTTTTATATTATCTTCTTTTATTTTTTTATCTAATTTTCTCTTGACTTCATTAATTTTCTTTCTTTCTTCTTCGGTCATGATTTCCTACTTTCTCATGGCTCTTACTCTATGACTCCACCACCGGTCGCTCTCTCATCATTTGTTATACTCTAATCTGGTGTATAACCTATGGATGTACATGTATGTAAATATGTCTGTATAGATACTGTAACTGTAAATGAATCAATTTATATAGGTTATGTGAACTACTTTCTACATTTCTCTCCTTCTCATCTATCTCTCCTTTTTGTAAGTCTTTCTCCTCCTTCCTCCCGCTCTCTTTCTTTCTTCGCTTTATACCATTCGTCCATTTCCCTTCTCTTATTCTTAATTCTCGGTCATCTTTCTCCTTTCTTCCTCGCCTTCTGCCGATCTTCTTTTCCCTGTCTCTTCTCTTCTTCTCTTCTTTTACTTTGTTGTAATTACTCTTTCTCACTTCTTCTATCTGCTACCCTCTATCTCAGCTCCTTTTAGTCATGGTTCCTATCTTCTTCTTTGTCCTCCTCTTTTAATCGCTCTCGATTTCTCCTCCGAGCTCTGTTTCGTTCTGCCGTCTTTTCTCCCATTATTCGGGTGTGGTGCGATCCCCGCTCCTCTCTATTCCCTCTTTCTCTTTCTTTGTTCTTAGCAGTTTTTCTCCCCACACGTCTCCGTTTCCCTTTTCCTTCTCCTGCTTCGTCCATCTTTGCCGGTTTCCTGTCTCTTCTCGCCTTCACGTTGTTTCCTTGGCTGCTCGTCTCCCATCTCTCCCCGCGTTTGAAACCTTCCCTCGTCTTACCATCCTCATGGGTCTGTTTTCCCTCTCTTTTGCCTGGTTACCTAATTATCTAACCTAACCCTCCGCTCCCTTTTCCCTCTCCCTTCTCACCTCTCGTGGCGTTTCCATCCCCCTCTCTTCGCTACCCTCTCATTTACATTATCCGCACCCGAATCAAAACCACTCTCTTCTTTCCCCCATCTCACCCCCCTATCTCCCACCCCCCTCAGCCTCAATCCTATCATCTCCTTCTCACCCTCATCCCCCTTCTTTCCCCTTCCATCCCCCTTCTTTCCCCTCTCCCCTCCACCACATCGCCTTCCCGCTCACTTCCCTACTCCCTTTTAACCATCCGTCCCTCTCGTCACACACTAGCCCACCACTTTTCCACCCCCCATCTCCCCCTGCCCTCATCACCCCTCCACTTCTCCTCTCCCAGTCCCCGTTTTCCCCTCCCTCTCCCCTCGTCCCCATCTCCTCCTCCCCCATCTCCTTTCTTCTCCTCATCTTGCACTTTTTTCCACTGCTCCCTCTCCCCGCGCGGCGCGCGTTGTGGAGTGCCCCCCATCAGCTGATAATTACAGTGTCGACGTGAACATGCTACTCTCCGGTGGGGCGGCAACTGTTGCCAACGGCAGTGTTGGCACGACAGCGCACCTCCTGGAGAGCCATTCTCTTGTATCTTTGTTATTTTTTTGTTTTTGTTTGTATGTTTTTTTCTCTTGTTTTTTTTGTGTGCTTTATGTGATTTTTTTTTTTTTTTTTCTTTTTTTTTTTTTTTTTTGGTTGGTTTGCGATTTTTTTTAATCGGTGTTTTTTATCGGTGGGTTTTTCTTTTTTAGTTAATTTTATCTTCTTTTCTTGTTTCTGTATTTTCTTTTTTTTTTTTTTTTTTTTGCTTATCCTGGTTTTTTCTCTTTCTTTATCTGTCTCTCTTCGAATTTTTTCCTTTCCTCGTCTTTACCACCCTTATCTCATCTACTTCATATCATAAGGATTTCCTCTACTACTCTCTTAAATCCAATTTATTTATTTCTTCATCTTCTTATCTCCAATCGACTTTCTTTCGGGCCTACCTTTTATTCCACCTTCTTTACTTTGTTTATTGCTTAATCTTCTCTTATCGTTCTTTTTAAACCTTCTTCTTCGTTCCTACTTACTTCTCCACTTCTTTTTTATATTCTTATGCTCATATCTCTCCTTTTATTCTCTTCATTCTCACTACTGTATTCCATCATTAACCAACAAATTTGTAAGGAAAGGTACAATATTTCCTTTGCAATTTATAATTGATTATGATCATTTATCCTATTATTTATTTCAATCATACTTTTAATCATACTATTTCTGTATTCCCCCTCTATTGCTAATTTCCTATCATATATATCCTTGTCTGAATCGCTACTTATCCCTTCTCCTCTTCTGACGCACTTTAGTAATTGAATGTATGATTTATCCTATTCATTATATTTTTATGAATTTGAATATAATTTAAAATTTTATTCTAATTATTATGTTATTTTTATCAATATATTTATTACATTCATTATATATAAATAGTCAAGTCTGCTTTTAACGACTGAATAAATAAATGGGTCACATCCTCTGGTGTGAGTGATGATTGTGTGATGTGTGATGTGTTGTGTGTGTATGTCTTGTCTCTACTCTTTTATGGAAGGTAATAATTTAGCATACTATGATATTTATCTAAACCTTAACCGTTTATACTAATTATAAACAACTCCCCATATCTCTTACACCCAAGCTTTCCCTATACCTACTCACTCCACATTCTCCTAATTGATCCTCTAAATTAGCCTTCCCACCCACATCTACACTCAACTACCACTCAATACACACCTACAATATCTCTCATTCCTAAACTCTCTCACTCTAACTCACTGTATCGACCTCATTTTCTCCTAATAAACCATCTTTTTATCATCTTATATAATATACTCATCCCCCCTCTCTATTTTATTTCTATTCCTCCTCTCTATTACTAACTAAAGCTATCACTCGTGTTTCCTTACTTCTTCTCCTCTAAACCTCAATATTCCTCAGATAATCGCATCTATCGTTCCATACTTCTCTTCATGTCACATCCTCTACACTAATTTTTCACTTCACTCCACAATTATATATTAAGTATTATATCCCTATGTCATCCCCCTCCTTCCTCCTATACTTTTCCCCTCACCACGCGTACACAATACTCTCTTCTTCCTCCCTCTCTTACTCACAACTACCATTTAATTCACAAATCCCCATTATCCATTCCTACTTTCTCCTCTTTCACCTCCATTCTCCCATACAACTCCTCACCACCTATAAACACACCACACTCCATCTTCCTCCATCATTCCTCCTTCTACTCTTATTTTATATTCATACCTAATATAAAAACTAAATCTCTCAGCATCTTTTCCTCCCTACAATCCAATACCACCCATCTACCCCAAACTCCACTCTCTTCCATCCATCACTCCCCCACCCATATCCAAAAACCCTCACTCCCTCACCACCACACTCATTCCCCGTACACATCCATCCAGTACCATCCACCCAAAATACCCATTACATACTTCTCCTACGCTCTAACCTTCACTCCACAACCTCAGCACCATAACCCATCGCTCTCTCTAATCACCCTACATATCTCTAACCACACCAACATCTCCCACAACGCATCAAGACTTTAAAAACCCTCACCAATCCAAGCCTAAACAACAGCAATTCTTAACATAATGCAAATTTAAGCAGAATGAGAAACCGCTGCCACCTCGGAGACTACCGGTCGAGGTTCGTTGAGGATGGAAAAAAAGATGCTGAAGAGCGATGCCGAGGGGGAATAGAGGAAGGGGGGAGGGAGGAAGAGAAGGAGGAGATGGGGGAGGGGGGAGTGGGGAAAGAAGGGGGAATGGGAAAGCGGAGGTGGAAGGGGAGAGGAGAAGGGAGGATGAGTGGGTGGGTAGGAGAGGAGGATAGGGTAGGGATGGGAGAGCTGGGAAGGGTGATGAGAGACGGGGGAAAGTATGAGGAGTGCGATGGGTAGAGGGGGTAAAGGAGGGGAAGAGGTGGGTGAGGGAAAGATAGGAGTATAGGGAGGAAAGAGGGAGAGAGGAGGGGACAATGGGTAAGGGAAGTGTGGTGGGGTGAGGAGGTAAAGAAGGGAG
The DNA here is from genome assembly GCF_003789085.1 of Penaeus vannamei. Lineage (NCBI taxonomy): Eukaryota > Metazoa > Arthropoda > Malacostraca > Decapoda > Penaeidae > Penaeus > Penaeus vannamei. The sequence continues at coordinate 55,795 of NW_020871313.1, read as the reverse complement.
GAGAGGGAAGGAGAGGGGGGGTCATGGGGAGGGGGAAGGAGAGAGGTGGTGGGTAAAGAGGGAGAGGAGAGGATAGGAAAAGAGTTAGAGGGAGGAGGCGAGAAGGAAGGCAGGATAACGTGTACGAGTTAGAGAGGATGACGCATATGTCGCGCAGAGGGGAGGATGTGGTCGCGCGATGGGGGAGACTAAGTGGATTGAAACACGAAGAGAGACGGATCTGTTGTGGCGAGCGTCCACAGTAGGTAAGGACGCTGCAAGGAGGTGAATGGAGATACTGGATAGGTAAGAGAACTGCCCACGAATGAAAGGGAAGAGATTAGAGGGAGCGCGGAGTAGAAGCGTTGAGTGTATGAGAAGGGACAGAGCAGCGAAGGTGGTAAGATGCAAGAAGAAGTGGGGGAAGTGGGAGGAGAACGTACGTATGTCAAAAGACATGATCTTAGTATATAATAGAGAGAAGAGAGAAGATAAGAGAAATTGAAGTAGATTCACACGATAGATACAGAGTCGGTGAGAAAGTTATGGATAAAGAAATTGGAGGAATGCGAGAGGGCCACTACGATGAGGCGGATGGGGGAAGGAAAGGGGGGGGTGGAGTAGAGGATAGCAGTGGAGAGAGGAGGGGAAGGTGGACGGAAGGAGGGGGGGTGGACCGATATGGGGAGAAGGAGAGTGAGAGTAGGGGGGTTGGGGGGTGAAAGGGAGAATAGGGGGGGTGGGGTAGGAGAGGTGTTAGGGAAGGGAGGAGGGAGGTAGGGGTACAGGGAGGGGGGGGGATTAGTTATTTTCACGCAAATTAATCATAAATTAAATTACTATGCGAAGAAATTTAAGAGGGTGGGATAAGAAAGACATGAAAGATATATATTATCTAAGGATTAAAAATATGAATGAATATGAGGGAACGGAAATCTTAATAATACATAGAATTAAAGAAAACGTGTTTTATTTTCTTAATTCCTATCATTTATCTATTCATTTATTTTTTATTTCTCATCATACTATCAATTTTTGTTGGCTTAATGCATCGGATTTTCACAAGACAAAAACAATAACAAAAACAAACATGACATAACATTAATAATAATATTCTTAAACAATAAATTCAGAAAAGAAATATTATTTTTCAATAAGTGTTGCGTGGGTGGTTAGTCGTGTATGTTGGGTGTTGTTTGATGTTAAGACTGAGTGCGTGGTGTTGTATAATAGTGCAAGCTGTGTGGAAAGTGGGTGATGTGTGGGTTTGGTAGAATTGCGGGTAGCTGTGTGTATGTTTAGTGGTGTGTGTGTGTGTGTGTGTGTGTGTGTGGGTGTGTGTGTGTGTGTGTGGTTGTGCATGTGCATGGTAATGTGTGTGTGTATCGTGCGGATGCCCCAAGTGTTTGGTGGTGCGTTTGATGCATTACGTGTAATTTTGGTGTGTTTGTTTTGTAAGCGTAAATGTGTGTATGTGTTTGTGTTTATTGTATTTGTGTGGTGTAAGCAAAGTATGTTACGACGAATATTCGTATCCAACAAACGCACATATGTATGTAGGATAATACCACAACCACCTACACCTTTATTATGTA
>NW_020871313.1:30000-39979 GCF_003789085.1 Penaeus vannamei | reverse complement strand
CACCCTCCCCCACCCCACCACCCACCCCACACCCCTGATATAAACCCCCATTTCAGGCCTGGGCATCACGGTGGGGACGGCCAGCAGAATCCTCAAGGGGCAGCGCCAAGGACACTCAGGGGAGGAGGGGTACCTGCTGTGGGAGAGGTTCCCTAATGTCGGTTTGATGAAGGTTTGTCCAATCCTAGTTTTGTGTGGGTCTTTGGCTCGTGTTCTCGTGTGTTGTGTGTGTTTGTTTAGGTGTTTGGATTGTGTTTGTTGTGGTTTACGTTTTATTTGTTTATTTATTTACCTTTTTATTCTTTTTAATTTTTTTCTTGTTCGTTCCAGTTCAATTATTAGATTATTCTGTTACTCATATTTTTTTTAAGATTTTCCTTGCATTACTTCAGTCATTTTTTTATTCATACTTTCGTTTTGTCTCCTACATTCATCATTCATTGCCAGTTATTTATTCATAACCTCATACACTTATGTAATTGTATAGTTTACCTTTTTCCAACCTCAGTTCGTAGTCTAATGCAGTTATTTTGTGATAATAAACATTAATTCATAATTCAAAGACACCATAACATTATTTTTTCATATATGCTATTTGTTCATTCGTTTATTGTATTTTTATCTTTTTTCTAGTCTTTCATGTCTATGCCAAGTCTCCTAGTCTTTCATACATCTCAAGTCCCTTTCTTCATGTACTTATCCATATTTTTGTTTCATTTTCCGCGTTGCCTCTTTATCTGTTTCACTGTTGTTTGCATAAATTCACATCATATTCGCTTTGACTGAACCGCGATTGTATCCTCTCACATCTGCCTCATCTTCAGACCTACAACATAGACAAGCAAGTGTCTGACAGCGCAGGGACGGCAACGGCTTACCTGACGGGTGTGAAGGGGAACTACAAGACCCTGGGTGTGACGGGGAACGTGCAAGTAAGCGACTGTGCAGCATCCCTGAAGCCAGAGAACCGGCTTGATTCCATCCTGAAGTGGGCTCAGGATGCGGGGAAGGATACAGGTAGGATGGTTGGGTCAGGGGTTTAGGGGTGGGTTGGGAGGGTAAGAGAGAGAGGGAGGGGGAAGGTGGGTTCGAGGGTGAGGGAGGGAGGGAGAGGGAAGGTGGGTTAAAGGGTGAGGGAGGGAGGGGGAAGGTTATTAGAAGAATACAGATAGGAAAAAAGAAAGGATTGCAGAACGCTAAAACTACGGAGAAAAAGAGAATGAAATACATACCAAGAAATGAAAAATAATAACGAAGACAACCACAAACACAGAAAAAAAAACACACACACACACAAAAATTACCCACAACACCAGTGACTCTCACCCTCTCCCCAATTACCTACCTGCAGGTCTAGTAACAACGGCCCAGGTAACCCACGCCTCCCCAGCGGGTCTTTACGCCAAGACACCGAGTCGTAACTGGCAGTGCGACACCAAGATGGCCAAGGAAGGAGAACATACGAAAGCCTGCAAGGACATAGCCCGTCAGCTGGTGGAGGACGAACCGGGGAAAAATATTAATGTTAGTGGATTTTGTTGTTTGAATGGATGGTTGGTTGTTGTGTGTTGTTAAGAGAGGTGGAGAGAGGGGAAAGGAGTGAGAAAGATAGGAAGATGGGGAGAGGGGGAGGAAGAGAGAGTGGANAAACACTTTTTACATACACACACACACTCTCTCTTTCTTTCCTCTCTCTCTCTCTCTCTCTCTCTCTCTCTCTCTCTCTCTCTCTCTCTCTCTCTCTCTCTCTCTCTCTCTCTCTCTCCTTCTCTCTCTCCTCTCTCTCTCTCTCTCTCTCTCTCCTCTCTCTCTCTCTCTCTCTCTCTCTCTCTCTCTTCTCTCTCTCTCTCTCACTCTCTCCTCTCTCTCTCCTCTCTCTCACACACACACTCTCACACACTTTCTCTCACACACACACTCTCACACACTTCTCTCACACACACACATACACACAACACTTTTACACACACACACACATATAAACACACACACACACACCCACATACATACACACACACACACACAACATATATATAATATATATATATATATATATATATATATATATATATATATATATATATATATATATATATATATATATATCTATATCAACTTACTGTGGTTTAACATTTATTCCTGTCGTACTCGAGCTTAAAATAACCAGCCTGCATAAGATGACAGCCACAAAGTACATAGTGCAGATGGACATAATTTAATACAAACACCATAAGTATATAATCACCACAGCCATTGCATTACACAGTACAGGAAATGCAAATAAACAAATTAAAATAAGGCCAAAGCATTTATTATATTATTATTTATTATTTATAATTTATTTATTCATTTACTTTTTTTAAATAGCGGGCCAGCCGACATTTATTTCCAGGAAAATGCAAAAAGAGGAAATCCCGAATCTTTTTTATTCTAATTTCCCGCCGATATTGTGACGTACGCGAAATAAATAGCAAAAAAATAAATACAAATCAATTTGTCTATGATTTATTGTGTATGGTATCGTTTCTCCCGTCCTCAAAAAAAAAAAAAAATAAATAAATAAAAATAAATAAATAAATAAAATAATAATAAATAAATAAAATAAGATAAATAAATTCATAATAATATTAATAAATAAAATGTATTTGGCGGAAATACCTTACTCTCATATGTCATGTCATGTCTATTGTCTATCGTGAATATATACATATTTTTTTTATTTTGATTCCAAAATAACAAATTCTGATTGAAAGAATTCTTTGTCTGTTTTCCTTCAACTCCCCGAAGACTTACAGTAAGACAGCATTCCTTTACTTCTGATCTTTGGAAGGTAGGAGGTACACTTGTCTTATTTTGAGCTTGTTTCTCTCTCTCTCCCCCCCCCCCCTCTCCTCTCTCTCTCTCACTCTCTCTCTCTCTCTCTCTCTCTCTTTCTCTCTCTCTCTTTCTCTCTCTCTCTCTCTCCCGCCGACATTTCATTATCACCAGACTTACCCACAATTCAAAAAAAAAAAAAAAAAAAAAAAAAAAAAATGCTGTAGCCTAATCTATATCTTAAAAAATCAACCAATTACGGAATGTGAATATCAAATTGTGGCAAACAATACCCCCTTTTGAAGAGAAGTTCAAAAGGAGCACTAAAAAAGGGCTGGTTGTGGGGCAACTTCCACTACAAAATATTCAAATTAATACCGTGTTTGTGTGTGTGTGTGTGTGTCTGTGTTGTGTTGTGTGTTTTGTGTGTTTTTGTGTGTGCTTGTGTGTGTGTGTGTGTGTATTTGTGTTTGTGTGTGTGTTGTGTGTGTGTGTTGTGTTGTGTGTGTGTGTGTGTGTGTGTGGTGTTTGTGTGTGTATGTGTTGTGTGTTTGTGTGTGCTTGGGCTTTGAATATGTGTGTATGTGCTTGTTGTGCATGTGTATGTATGTGTTTTGCGCGTGTGTGTGTTTATTTACCTATTCACCTATCAATATGTGTATTTATGTGGTCATTACTTCCCAGCTGGCCATTTAATGCTCTGACGAAGAACCTCTGCAAGATTTTGATCCGCCTGTCCCCTTGCATCAGTCGAATCAAGTGATAGACACGTACACTGCGCATATATATGAATAAACAAACAAATTAATATATACTGTAACTACATTCATACCCATGCGAGTGTTGCTCTTTGTACATGTATCTGCATTCATATCTGCACATATGTACATTCTCGTACCCTCTGGTATATTTACCCTGCGTTAGGAGTACATGTGTATGTGTGTTCATACGTACATGTGTATGTAAGTGTGTTCATACGTACATGTTTATGTAAGTGTTCATACGTACATGTGTATGTAAGTGTGTTCGTACGTATATGTGTATACGTACATGTGTATGTAAGTGTGTTCATACGTACATGTGTATGTAAGTGTGTTCATACGTACATGTGTATGTAAGTGTGTTCATAAGTACATGTGTATGTAAGTGTGTTCATACGTACACATACGTATATGTATGTAAGTGTGTTCCTATGTACATGTGTATGTAAGTGCATGTATCGTATATGTATATGTAAGTGTGTTCATACGTATATGTGTATGTAAGTGTGTTCATACGTACATGTGTATGTAAGTTGTTCATACGTACTTGTTTATGTAAGTGTGTTCATACATACATGCGTATGTAAGTGTGCTCATATGACGGGTGTATGTGTGTTTCATACGTGCTTGTGTATGTAAGTATGTCCATACGTACAGTGTGTTCATACGTACATGTGTATGTAAGTGTGTGTTCATACGTACACGTTCCTACGTACATGTGTATGTAAGTGTGTTCCAATATACAACATACGTACATGCGTATGTAAGTGTGTTTCTACGTACATGTGTAATTCCTACGTACATGCGTATGTAAGTGTGCTCATACGTACATGTGTATGTGCGTTCATACGTACCTGTGTATCCCTCCCATTACCTCGTACACAGTATGGCGAGATCGCACGTACACAGCAGGCACGGTTTCTGTTTCCCGAGGTCGAGCTGGTCCGCGATGAGCACTGCAAAAGCCACGCCATATGATAGGAGCCCCCGGGCCGCCTCTCGAGAACCCACCTACCGCCCGTGCAGCTCGACTTTGTTGCGGAGTTCGCTCGGAGTCTAATATTTCCGTTGGACTGGCTACAAACTGTCTTGTTTTGTAGTTTGCGGAGGGAGCTAAATGCGACTGGAGCTCAATGTTGGGTAGAGTTTTTTTGTTTGTTTTTTTTTGTTTTGTTTTTTTCTTTTGATTTATCTAAGTTCTCGGAATATTCGAATGGTTTGTTAGAACTGTGTGAAGCCGACCCGGTGAATAACCATTATGCGAAGATACATATATACCGAAATAAATATATATCTATCAGTCCAGACGTGCGTATCTGCCGGACTGATAGATAATAATAATAATATTAATAATGATAATAATATAGATACTAATAATGACAGATAATAATAATAATAATAATGATAGATAATAATAGATAATGAATGCACATCTATCAGGTAATTAGAAAGATTGCATTTATATTTTGTGAATATGCATATCCGTATATATGAATACTTAACAGGTCACGTATAGCACAGTTTTAACAGACTGGCCGATTTTGTGTTCTTTTTAAAGTTGAGGATCTTCAGACACCCTCTGTCAAGTTATCTGTCGTAATTAGCTTTCGAAATATATCATTCTTAGATGCAATTGTCACGCATCATTCCAATGGATGGCACCTTCTAAGATTTTCCCCCCCAGGTTCTTAAAAAAAAAAAAAAAAAAATCTGTAAATATTTCTCACTCCTCCCTCGGCAACAACCCCATCAAAGCGACACCAGGTGATTAACTTCAAAGTCTGTTGCCATTGGTTGGTCATTTTTCCCCACTTCTGTCCTTCACCAGTTCCTCTTCCACGTATTTCTTTCAAGCAGTCTCTCTTTCTTTAAAATTCCTTTATTTTATTCCTTCATTTCTCACTAGATGGCAACCCACTTCTTCTTCCACGTATTCCTTCCAAGCAGTTTCTCTTTTTTTATTATTATTTTTTTAAATTCCTTTTATTTCTCACTAGATGGCAACCCACTTCTTCTTCCATGTGTTCCTTTCAACCTCTTTCTCGTTCGCTAGTTTTTCTTTTTCTATTCTTATTCCTTATTCTTCCCAGAAGAAGCTTGCTTGTTCACAAATCTTTCACTAGTTTATCTTTTGTCCTTTCCTTTCACGCTATTCTTCTCTCGAAGCTATCTATTTCACGGGTTATTTTTTATTTCTTTTATTTTCTTTCACACCAGCTCCTTTCTTACCAGCTCTTCTCACACCAGTTTTCCTCTCCCATTAGTTCCTTTTACACTAAGTCCTCTCATACCAGCCCTTCTCATACCAGTTCCTCTCACATTATCTCCTCTCATACCATCTCCTCACCACACCAGCTCTTTTCATACCATCTCCTCTCACACCAGTTTCCCTCTCACATCAGTTCCTCTTACACCAATTCCGCTCATACCAGCCTTTCTCACACCAACTGCTCTCACACCACATCCTCATCACACCATCTCCTCTCATACCATATCCTCTCACACCAGCTCCTTTCATGCCATATCCTTTCACACCATCCCTTCCCACCCACATACTATATCCTCATCCTCTCATACCATATCCTCTCACACCAGCTCCTTTCATGCCATATCCTCATCACACCATCTCCTCTCACACGTTCCTCTCACATCATTTCCTCATCACACCAGCTCCTCTCATACCATCTCTCACACCAGCTCCTCTCACATCATATCCTCATCACACCAGTCCTCTCATACCACATCCTGTCACACCACCATACCATATCCTCATCACACCATCTCCTCTCACACCAGTTCTTTTCATACCATATCCTCATCACACCAGCCCGTCTCACACCAGCCCCTCTCACACCACCTCCTCTCATACCAATCATCACACCAGCCCCTCTCACACCAGTTCCCCTCATATCATATCCTCTCACACCATATCCTCATCACACCAGCCCCTCTCACACCAGCCCCTCTCACACCAGTGCCTATCCTGCCATTCCCTCTCTCTCACACCATATCCTCTCACACCACATACCATATCCTCATCACACCAGCCCCTCTCACACCAGTTCCCATCCTGCCATTCCCTCTCCGAACAGCCCCCCTTTCTCGCCACCATGTTGATGCCATAAATGCAAGGAGCCTCTTGGTGATGGTGCACTGCAGGTAGTCCGTGTCCTTGCTCGTTAAGAAGCACCTGAGACTCGGGAGCTTTAGCCACGAGCTCAATCTTTTTCCATTTAGTTTTTTTCTTTGTTTTATTTCAAAGGATTACGCGTCGGTGCAGCCAGAGTGATTAGCCGCACGCGCGTGTAGCACAATATTTTATCTTTAGTCGGTTTGATGGTACGAATTACGTTATTTTTTTTATTTGTTCAAGTGATTTTTTTTATTTCTTCTAAATAGGTGTCGTAAAGCTGCAGGGAAGTGATGTCAATGATAGATGCTGTTAAATGTATGACTCGTTTTGATTTTCGTGAATATTATGGATCAATGAATGGAAATGAATGATTATAAATCATTTTGAGATTGATAAGTTACGGTTTTGATGGAATGATACCACATAGGTAAGGGGGTAATTTTTTATTCATTTTATTAAGAATATGTTATTCCCTTACATTTTATCTTTTCATTTATTCCTTTTCTTGCAGTTTCGTACCCCAGGATTACACTTAAAGGAAGGATGCATTATTTTCATATATGTGATAAAACAACCTCATTTTGCTCTTTATGTACATGTGTCTCATGACAGGTAGGAAAAGTATGAATGAAAATGAATATCTTCACAATATAAGAAAAGTATTTAACCAGATTCGAATATATCTTCATCAGAAATACATCTATTTCTGACGAAGATATATTTGAAACCGGTTAAATACACATATATTTGTCACAATGAATATGTTTCGTTATATAACATATTCAAGGTACGTTACTCATTTTCTCTTATTTATAGTGATACATGAATTTATTTTCCAGATTTTACTACAATGAACAACCAATTTCAATTCTTTAAATGTATAGCTTGAAATAACGAACCAGACATCTTTACAAACTTATAAAGAAAGTTATATTACAAGGAGCTTTACCGAACGAAAAATATAATGGTGACCGATCCAGCCGCGATCATCCTGCTAATCCTTTATATATCTTTATTACCCCCTCTTCTCCTTTCTCTTTCACTTCTATCGCTTTTCTTCAAGGTATAAGCTTTCTTGAACGTTCCTTTAATCCCGTCCTTGGTCTCTCTACCCTCCCCCCCCTCCCCCTTACTTTCTTCATCTCCTCCTTGTGTCTCTACCCCCTCTCCCCTTACTTTCTCATCTCCTCCTTGGTCTCTCTACCCCCTCCCCCGTCTCTCTCCCTTACCTTCTTCATCCGGGTCTTTCAATCAACGAACGAAAGGCTATGGGTAGGAAAAATGGAGGATTAGATGTCACCTCGCTAATTTCATTCTCTGGAGGATATATCCATTGTCTCACTCGCTCTCTATTACGTCGGTGTGTCTTCCCTTTTAAGCACGGTTTCGTTGTCTTTTCTCTCTCCTCTTTTTGTATCTCTTTCGCCTCTCGTTTGAACTCTCTCTCTCTCTCTCTCTGTCTCTCTCTTCTCGTCTCTCTTTCTCTGTCTCTCTTCTCTTCTCTCTCTCTCTCTGTCTCTCTCTCACTCTCACTCATCTCTCTCTCTCTCTCTCTCTCTCTCTCTCTCTCTCTCTCTCTCTCTCTCTCTCTCTCTCTCTCTCTCTCTCTCTCTCTCTCTCTCTCTCTCTCTCTCTCTCTCTCTCTCTCCCTCTCTCACTCTCTCTCTCTCTCGCCTTGGAAGTAGAAGAGAGAAATCTGTAGATTTTCTCGTTTTCTGTAGAGCCGTCGACCTTTTGATGGCAGACTCATGTATATTCTCTAAAAACAGATAAGTTAATTATTAGAAGAGATTCATATCAAATCGTTATGCTTCAGATCAACGGATGATTAAATCGCTGAAAAATAGATATATTGATATCGTGTAAATATAGTAATTCAGTAGTAAATCGGACTGACCACACTCTTTCTTGCTACTAATAAGATTATTAGAATAAAAAAGAGAATTAATTCCTGCATCTGATAGCCTGATAATCGCCTTGTGACTTACATAAGTAGAATAAATGCAATGAATAGGAGACAGAAAAAGAAATGAATACGCCAACAAGATTATCCTGTAAAGTAAAAAAGGGAGTAGCTGGTAAACCACAGAGAGAAGAGAGAGAGAGAGAGAGAGAAGAGAGAGAGAGAGAGAGAGAGAGAGAGAGAGAGAGAGAGAGAGAGAGAGAGAGAGAGAGAGAGAGAGAGAGAGAGAGAGAGAGAGAGAGAGAGAAAGAGAGAGAGAGAGAGAGAGAAACTGTTTGAGATTGAGGTAATAATATATACATATATATATATATATATATATATAATATATATATATATATATATATATATATTAATATTATATATAATATATTATATATATATATATATATATATATATATATATATATATATATATATATTATATATATATATATATATATATATATATATATATATATAATGTATACATATATATGAAAATTAATGCTAAATGCAATGGTGAAATAAATGGTTGATAACTCTTCATAGTGGACAGCTGAGCAAACAGAGGGGGAGGGGGGAGGGGGGAGTGTTAAGAGGTGGATAGATGTAAGAAAGGAGTGAAAGGAAGTAAATGAAGATGGGAAGGGAAGGAAGAGAGTAAAGGGATAAGAAGGAGGGTTAAGGAAGGAGAAAAATGGGGGGGGAGGGGGAGAGAAGTGGGGAGGAAGGGAGCGAGGTAAATTCTGGTCTTTAACGATGGTGTTAAAAATTGTTTTGATGGCACTGTAAAGCTGGCACTGATAGCTGCTCCAGGGGGTCAGGGTGGGGGGAGGAGGAGGTGGAGGACGAGGAGAGGAAGAAGAGGAGCAGGAGGAGGAAGAGGAATAGGAAGAGGAAGAGTAGGAGGAGGAGGAAGAAGAGGAGGTGGAAGAAGAAAAGGAGGGTGAAGAAGAAGGTGAGGAGGAGAGGAAGTAGAAGAAGAAGAAGGAGGAAGAGAATAAGGAAAGGAGCTGGGAGAAGGCAAGGATAAGAAGAAAGAGAGATGAATAAGGAAAAGAGAGAGCAGAGGTGTATGAAGTAAGGACACTAAAAAGTGGAGAAGAAAAAGATAAAGCATGTGAAGAAAATGAAGAAGGTAGAAGAGGACGAGGAAGCAAGGGAAAGAGGAGAAAAAGAAATAAGAAGATGAAGAGGAAGCGAAAGAAAGAAAAAGAAAGAGGATGAAGAGGGTGAGAATGAGGAAAGAGAAAGAGGAGGAGGAAGAGAGAAAAAAGGAGGAGGAGGAGGAAAGAGAAGAGGAGGAGAAGAGAGAGAAGGAGGAGG
>NW_020871313.1:17500-20000 GCF_003789085.1 Penaeus vannamei | reverse complement strand
CCCCCTTCTTTTCCCTCTCACCTCCCCTTTCCCTCTTACCCACTCCTCTATTCCTGCCCCTCGCCTCCTTCCCTTCTCCTCCTCCTTTCCTCCTCCCCACCCCTCCCTCCCCCCTCCCTGTTCCTCCCCTCCCTCCTCCCCCCTGCTCCCCCCTCCCTGTTCCTCCCCTCCATCCCCCACCCTCCACCCTCCCTGTTCTCCCCTCCCATCCCCCACCCTCCTCTTTTCCTGCCCCTCTCCTCACCCCTCCTCCCCTGCTCCCCCCCCCTTAGTTCTTATCTGTCACCCCAGACCTAATTCTTGGTGTCGCTCTGAGTGGTTCCATGCGGTTCTTTACAACACATTTTAGTTCACTTTTTTTTAAGGGAGATGAGGAGATGAGGCGAGGGAAGGAGGGGGAGAGGGGGGAAGGGTTGGGAGGGAGAGGAGGGGAGAGGGAGAAGGGTTGGGGAGGGGGAGGGAGAGAAGGGTTGGGGAGGGGGAAGGGGGAAGGGGGAGGGGGAGGGGAGAAGGGTTGGGGAGGGGGAGGGAGGGAAGGAGGGGAGGAGGGGGGAGGGGAAGGGGGAAGGGGGGAGGGGAGGGGGAGGGGGAGGGGGGGAGGGAGAGAAGGATTGGGGGGGAGAGGGATGAGAAGAGAAGGGAGAAAGAGAGAGAGACAGAAAGACAGGAAACAGGAGAGAGAGAAAAAGAGAGAAAAAAAAACAGAGAGACAGAAAGACAGGGTCAACAGAGAGAGAGAACAAAAAGAGAAAAAAAAGGAAGCGAACAAAAAAGTAAAAACCTGGAAGGAGAAGGGAAGAAGAGAAGGGAGGTGGGAGAGGGGAGGGGGGCAGCGGCACGAAGCGGGAGAGAGAGAGAGGAGAGGAGGGGGGGCAGCGGCATGAAGGGAAGAGGGGGGTGGGGTGACGGAGGGTGACAAGTTCTTTACAACACCTTAGGGAAACCACAGGGGAGTCCTAATGCAGTGGCAGCGGTGACGTCGAGGTTTTCACAGCGTGGGAACCGCAAGCCCACAGGGGAAGGGGGAGGGGGTGGGGAGGGGGGTAGAGGGAGGAGGGGGGTGGTAGAGGGAGGGAAAGGGGCAGAGGAGGGGGAAGGGGGGTAGGGAGGGTGAAGGGGAAAGGGGAAGGGGGAGGGAAGGGGGAAGGGGTAGAGGGGGGGAAGGGGAGGGGAAGGGGGTAGAGGGAGAAAGAGGGGGTAGAGGGAGGAAAGAGGGGGGTAGAAGGGGAAGAGGGGGTAGAGGGAGAAAAGAGGGGGGGTAAGAGGGGGGGAGGGAGCAGGGGGGGGAAGGGGATAGATGGAGGGGGAAGGGGGTGGAGGGAGGGAAAGGGGGTAGAGGGAGAGGAAGGGCAGGGAGGTAAGGGAGGGAAAGGGGGTGGAGGGGGAAGGGGTAGAGGGAGGTAGAGGGAGAAAGAGGGGTAGAGGGAGGGGCAAGGGGTATAGGGAGGGGGGGTAGGGGCAGGGGGGTTGAGGAGGGGGAAGGGGGTAGAGGGAGGGTGAGGGGGAGGGGGAGAGGGAGAAAGATGGGGGGGAAGAGGGAGAGAGAGAGAGGCAAGGAAGAAGGGGGATAGCGAGGAGAAAAGGGGATGAGGAGGAAGGAGGAAGGGAAAGGCGAGGAGAAGGAGGGAAAGGGAAGAGAGAGGGAGAAGAAGAAGAAGAAGGAGAAGGAGGAAGATAAAAGAAGAAAGAGGGTCAGAGGGAGATGCTGTCAGAGGAGAGAAGGGAGAGAAAATTAATTGATATATTTCTTTTCTTTCTTTCATTGTGATTTCTTTCTTATAACGTTTTCTTTACCGTAACATTGTATTCTAGAATGTGACAGAATTCCAGAAAAAAAAAACTTTACATGATTGTTATTTTATTCTCTAGTTTTTATTTCTCTAGAAGGTTTCTAATAGTCCCTTAATAAAACTTTATATGATTATAAAACTAATAAAACTAATAAAATTATAAAACTAATAAAACTTTACATGATTATGTTTACGTAAAAGTGAGACCGGAGTTTCGAAATCCTCTAAAATTTCAACCTCTGGCCAGTAACCCAAGAGAATTTCGAAAATGTTGCTTCACTTTTCGGTAAAACTATTTTGAGTATTTTTGACCTATCCTGATTTTTTTTTTTTTTTTTTTTTTTTTTTAATTCTCGATGCCTGATGTCTAATTTCATCTTCTTACGATCCTATGCTATATGCCTCATTATTTTCCCATTTATACCATCATTGGCAATAACTGACACAATCTACGAAATAAAATAACCTTTTTATTTATTGTGATTAAAAGGAAATAATTTCAAAACATTTTCAAATAATTTTTAAGACACACACAAAAAATCTATCTCTTCCTTTCTTCTCTTTTCTTTTCTTTCTTTTTCTTTTTTTTTATCAAATGTGATTAAAAGGAAATATTGTCTTCTTTTTATCAAATGAGATTAAAAGGAAAATATTGTTGATAAAACCATGATTTCCCTAATCAGTAACCATTCAAAGTCCACAGCCGATTA
>NW_020871313.1:7500-10000 GCF_003789085.1 Penaeus vannamei | reverse complement strand
GGCTCTCTGCATTAATCTATTTTTGGTTTCTTATGTCTATATGTTTATTGGAAATACTCGTTCTCTCACTTTCTCTCCCGCTATCTATCGGGTTGTCTGTATCTATCTATTTCTGGTTTCTTATGTCTATATGTTTATTGGAAATTCTCGCTCTATCACTTTCTATCCTGTTGTTTATCGGGCTCTCTGCATCTATCTATTTCTGGTTTCTTATGTCTATTTTTATTGGAAATTCTCGTTCTGTCACTTTCTCTCCCGCTGTCTATTGGGCTGTCTGTATCTATCTATTTCTGGTTTCTTATGTCTCTATGTTTATTGGAAAATCTCGTTCTGTCACTTTCTCTCCCGCTATCTATCGGGCTCTCTGCATCTATCTATTTCTGGTTACTTATATCTATATGTTTATTGGAAATTCTAGCTCTATCACTTTCTCTATCGCTGTCTATCGAGTTGTCTGCATCTATCTATTTCTGGTTTCTTATGTCTCTATATTGATTGGAAATTCTCGTTCTGTCACTTTCTCTCCCGCTGTCTATCGGGCTGTCTGTATCTATCTATTTCTGGTTTGTTATGTCTATATGTTTATTGGAAATTTTCGCTCTGTCACTTTCTCTCCCGTTGTCTATCGGGCTCTCTGCATCTATCTATTTCTGGTTTCTTATGTCTATATGTTTATTGGAAATTCTCGCTCTATCACTTTCTATGCTGTTGTTTATCGGGCTCTCTGCATCTATCTATTTCTGGTTTCTTATGTCTATTTTTATTGGAAATTCTCGTTCTGTCACTTTCTCTACCGCTGTCTATCGGGCTGTCTGTATCTATCTATTTTTGGTTTCTTATGTCTCTATGTTTATTGGAAATTCTCGTTCTGTCACTTTCTCTCCCGCTGTCTATCGGGTTGTCTGCATCTACCTATTTTTGGCTACATGTCTTTATAGGTTTATGTTTCTATATATCTATCTATATCTGTTTATATATCTGTATATCTATCTGTATCTATTTATATATTTGTATATCTATCTGTATCTGTTTATATAGTTTGTATCTATCCGTATCTGATTATGTACTTGCATATCTATCTGTATCTATTTATATATTTGTATATCTACCCGTATATGATCATGTATTTGTATATCTATCTGTATCGGTTTATATATTTCTATATATATCTGTATCTGTTCATAAATCTATGAATCTATGTCTTTATCTATCTGTATCTGTTTATTTGTCTACCCCTTTGTCTGTCTGTCTGTATACCTATATGTCCATCTATATCTGTTTATCAATGTATGCCTCTATTTATCTATTTATCCATCTATTTACCTATCTAGCTCTTTATCTATATTGAATTACCTATCTGCCTATCTGCTGTCTATTTATATGCTATATTTTAATCTCTTTATCCATCAATCTATGTATGTATGTATCTATCTATCTATTTATCTTATAAAACGATGAAATATAAAATAATTTCATATCACGCACTTAAACCCATATGTATTACCTAACCATTTTCTCATTCGCATTTTCAACCAAATGAAAATAACCCAAACAAGACAATAAACAGGAGAGAAAAAAAGTGAAAAAAAGTGATATAAAAAGATGATTCCCACGATCTTCTGTACGGTACGGTAAGGTACGGTACGGTGCGTGGCCATAAAAACAATCTCTGCTTGGCCTTATCTCTGGGCTTCGGGACTATATAACAAGCCCCTTAAAAAGCCCACGACCATACAGTGGATCCCATTTGCATAAACCGCCGCCCTGGATTAAGCCATTACGCCCGATCGTGTATATATAAAATGGAAAATAATATTTTTTCTTTTTTATTTTCTTTTTTTTTCGTTTCTCTGTTTTTTTGTTTTTGTTTATCAGTGTTTTTTATTGATTTGTTTTTTACTTCTTGAGTATTTTTTTTTGTTTGTTTGTTTCGGAAAGGAAAGGAAAATGAATAACAAAGAGAGAAGAAGAATTTCAAATAAATTTGAAAAGTAAATCGAAGAAATAGTAATTCAGACAATTAAGAAAAAGGTAAGTCTAAGAAAGGGAGAAGAAAACTGAAACATCCAGAGAAAACGTAAGAAAATCTAAAAAGAAGAAGAAGAAGAAACGCTTCAGATATATAAAGGAACACACACACACACACACAAACACACACACACACACACACACACACACACACACACACACACACACACACACAACACCACACACACACACACAACGACACACACACACACACACACACACACACACACACACACACATCAACACGAGCAACAAGGAAAACCAGGATCCGGAGCGCGCAGCCAGGTAGTACAGGAAGAGTAGGCGGGTTCAGGAGCGTACTCTACGAATGTTGAGTATAATGTGAGGAGAGTGGAGGAGAAAGATGGGATATGATTCGTAGTGGAGAATGCATCGTTTGTTTTTGACGATAGCATCGTGGAGAGTGAAAGTTTGTAGTAGAGAGTGGAAGGAAGAGAGAAGAGATTAGGAT
>NW_020871313.1:0-2500 GCF_003789085.1 Penaeus vannamei | reverse complement strand
GGGAGGAAGGAGATAGAGGGGGGAGGGGGGGCGAGGAAGGAGAATGGAGGGGGGAGGGGGGGAGGAAGGAGAATGGAGGGGGAGAGGTGAGGGGGGAAATGGAAGGAGAATGGATGGGGGGAGGGGGAGGAAGGAGAGATGCGATTGGAGAGGGGGGAGGGGGGAGGGAAGGAGAATGGAAATCGGTTTGGGTTGAGGGTGGTGGGTATAGGGGGAGGAAGGAAGAATGGGGGGGGAGGGGGGGAGGAAGAGAATGGAGGGGGGTGGGGGGGTACTTTCTCAGTAGGGAGGGGGAGGGGAGGAAAGGAAGGGAGGAAAGAAAAAGAAGGGATGGAGGAGAGGAAGATGGAGGGAGGGAAGAAGAGGAGAGGGGGATGGAGGAAGGAGAGGGGGGGAAGAAGGGAGAGGGGGAGGAGGAGAAGGGAGGAAAGAAGAGGAGGAGGGAAAGAGGAAGTATGGGAGGAAAGTGAAAGTGGGAGGGAGGGAGGGAGGGAGGCAGGGAGGGAGGGAGGGAGGGAGGAGAAGGACGGAGAGAGAGAGAGAGAGAGAGAGAGAGAGAGAGAGAAGAGAGAGAGAGAGAGGAAGAACAAAGGAGCGAGAGAGAAGAGCATGAGAGAGAGAGAGATGAGAAGATGAGAGAGAGAGATTGCGGCCCAGACATCGGTCGAGAGCATCGACAAATGGTGAGTAGGTGAGTCGAAAGGATGCCTAGGAGAATGGAAAGTAGGAGCAAAATAAGGTCGAGGAAGAAGGAGCGGGAGGGAAAAGGATAGGCAACAGGGAAGAAATATGGAGAATAAGGGAGAAGAAGGGAGATTAGAAACAGAAAGAGAAAACAGAAAGGAGAAGGGAGATAGAAGATCAAGAAGATGTGAAGGTTGGCAAGAAGTGAGGATGAGCGAACGTGAGCGACGAGTGAGTAGAAACGAAAGGAGGAGGAAGGGGAGTATGGGCGCCAAAAATAGAATGAGGGAAAGGTAATGGTTGGGCAAAGTCGGGAGAACACTAGAATAGAGTAGAGTAGAGAGAAGAATGAGGGACAGGAGTATGAACGGTGTCTGATATTTGAGCTAATATATATCACGATGCAACCTCACCGAGACAGGATGTCTGATTGAAAGTTTCAGGATAGCGGGGATGGGGGAAAGAATAGGGAAGGGGCCAACATAGATGAGAAAAGAGGGAGAGAGGGAGAGGGTAAGGGTCGAAAAGGAGGAGAGAAGAATGGGCGAGAAAGAGGGAGAGAAGGAGAGAGAGGGAGAGGGAGGGCGCGGAACAAAGGACGGGGAGAGATGAGAAGAAGGTGCGAGAAAGAGGGAAAGGATAGGCAAAAGGAGGGGAGGGAAGAAGGGGCGAGCGGGCTTGAAGGTCAATAGAGAGGGTTCGCAGCTGTAGAAGCGTCGGATGAGAGGAGGGGGCGAAAAGGAGGGGAGAGTAGGTGAGAAAGAAAGGGCGAGAAAGAGGGCGAAGGGAAGGGCGAAAGGAGGGAAGAAGAAGGGGCGAGAAAGAGGGAGAGAAGAAGAGAGAGGTGGAGACGGGAGGGGCGACGGGGAGGGAGAGAAGAGGGAGAGGGGAAGGACGGCGAAAAGGAGGGAGAGAAGAAGGGATAAGGGAGGTGGCGAAAAGGAGGAGAGAGGTGGAGAGGGGCGAGGAAGGAGGGAGAGGGAGGTGGGGCGAAAAAGGAGGGAGAGCAGAGGGACGAGGGATGAAAGAGGGAGAAGGAGGGAGGGGCCGAAAAGAAGGGAGAGAAGGAAGAAGAGGGTAGAGAAAGAAGGGGCGAGAAAGAGGGGCGAAAAGAGGAGAAGAGAGAAGAAGGGCCGAGGAAAGAGGGAAAAGGTAGGAAGAAAGAAGGGGGCGAAAAGGAGAGAGCGAGAGAGGGCGCGAAAAAGGAGAGAGAGAAGAGCAGGCGAGAAAGGAGGAGGGAGTACAGAAGAGGGCGAGAAAGAGTTTCTCGCTTGCCAACTCTACTGTCCCCCACCTAGGCCGCCCCTTTTTGTTTATGGCAGCGGGCTTGCAATACATAGGCCGATGTTCGCCGGAAAAATGTGCACAACGGCGAAAAAGATTTCTTTTTCGCCCCGTGTGTGTGTGTGTGTTGTGTGTGTGTGTGTGTGTGGTGTGTGTGTGTGTGGTGGTGTGTGTGGTGTGTGTGTGTGTGTGTGTGTGTGTGTGTGTGTGTGTGTGTGTGTGTGTGTGTGTGTGTGTGTGCGTGTGCGTGTGCGTGTGCGTTGTGTGTGTGGTGTTGTGTGAGTGAGTGAGTGAGTGAGTGAGTGAGTGAGTGAGTGAGTGAGTGAGTGAGAGAGTAGAGAGAGAGAAGAAGAAGAGAGAGAGAGGAGAGAGAAGATGAGAGAGAGAGAGAGAGAGAGAGAGAGAAGAGAGGAGGGGAGAGAGGGAGAGGGAGAGAGAGAGTAAAATGTCATGAGAACGGAAGAAAGCTGGCGCTGTAAGGCAAGGACCAGCCTCGAATCGTTTAGAAGAAGGGATGGAATGAACGGCCTCG
>NW_020871312.1:140609-142653 GCF_003789085.1 Penaeus vannamei | reverse complement strand
GGAAGAAATAGGGGGGAAAAGGGAGAGAAATAGGAGGAAAAGGAGGAGAAAAGAAGGGGGGTGTGAAGGGAGAAAAAATAGGGAAAAAGGCGAGATAAATAGGGGGAGACACGGGTTTTTTTTGAAAAAACAGGGGGAGCGAAGAGAGGGATGAAAAAGAGGATGGGAGGGGGAAAAGCGAGAACTAGCTCCCCCCCCCCCACCCCTACCATTCCCCCACCACCACCACCACTTAAGGGACCCGAGGGAGAGGCCCACTGAAGAAGCTGCAAGATCCTTCGTTGTCCTCCGTGGTTTCCTTGGCAGGATCTCGCGGTTTTCCCTCAGAATGATTCCTCTATCTATCCTTTTGTTACAGTTATTGACTTTTACTTTTATCTTTTTTATTATTTTTTTTTACTTCCTTGTTTGTTACAGTTATTGACTTTTACTTTTATCTTTTTTTTTTTTTTTTTTTTTACTTCCTTGTTTGTTTACAGTTATTGGACTTATATTATTATTTTTTTCTTGTCTTACTTGTCTTACTTATTTACTGTTATTTTTTGTCTTACTTCTTTATTGTTACAGTTATTGACTATCACTTTTATTTTTGTTATTATTATTTCTACTTCCTTGTTTGTTTCATTTGTTGACTTATTTATCTGTTATTTTTGTCTTATTTCTTTATTTGTTACAGTTATTGACTTTTACTTTTTATTTTTTTTATTATTATTTTTACTTCCTTGTTTGTTACATTTATTGACTTATCTATCTGTTATTTTTGTCTTATTTCTTTATTTGTTACTTACTATTGAAACTTTACTTTTACTTTTTGTTATTATTATTTTTACTTCCTGTTGTACATTTATTGACTTATTTATCTGTTATTTTTGTCTTACTTCTTTATTTGTTTTGGTTTATTGACTTATCAATCCATTACGTTTATTTTTATTATTTTTTCTTACTTCCTTGTTTGTTACATTTATTGCCTTATTTATCTATTATTTTTATCTTGTTTACTTGTTTGTTTGTTACTTTTATTTGCTTATTTATATGTTTCTTTTATTAACTTATTCATTTGTAACATTTGTTTATGTTTTATTTGTTACATTTATCTAATTATCTATCATCTAATTATCTATTGATCTCATTTTTTATTATATCTTGTTTGATTGTTGTTTGTATTTGTTTTCGAATTATCTATCTATCTATTCTATCTATATCTATCATTCTATCTATTTATCTATCTATCTATCTATCTTCTTCTATCTATCTATTCTGTCTATCTATCTATCTATCTATCTATCTATCTATCTATCTATATCTATCTATCTATAATCTATCTATCTATCTACTATCTATTGATCTATCTATCGCTCTGTCTATTGCTATCTATCTGTCTATCTATCTATCTATCTATCTATCTATCTATCTATCTATCTATCTAATACTATCTATCTATCTATCTTCTATCTTCTATCTATCTATCTGTCTATCTATCTATCTATCTATCTATCTATCTATCTATCTATCTATCTATCTATCTGTCTATCTATCTATCTATCTATCTATCTATCTATCTATCTATCTATCTATCTTCTTATCTATCTATCTATCTATCTATTATATCTATCTGTCTGTCTATCTGTCTATCGATCTATCTAATCTATCTACTATCTATCTGTCTATCTATCTATCTATCTATCTATCTATCTATCTATCTATCTATCTATCTATCTAATCTATCTATATTGTTATTTTTCTTTGCATGTCATTTGCTATTTTTACAAATAACAAATGACATCCTTCCCTCCCATCCCTCTCCCCTCTTCCCTCACTCTCTACCTTCTCCTTCTTCCTTCGTCCTCTCCCTTCCCCATTCTCCCTCCTCCTCTCCCTCCCTCTTTCCCTCTCTCTTTCCCAACCCTTCCATCCCTCTCTCTCTTCCCCTCTCCTTCTTTCTTCGCCATTTTCCCTCCCCCCATTCTCCCCTCCTCCTCTCCCTCCTTCTTTCCCTCTTCTCTTCCTTCCCCCGTCCCTCCCTCTCTTCCTTCCCCTCTCAATC
>NW_020871312.1:105609-120609 GCF_003789085.1 Penaeus vannamei | reverse complement strand
CTCCTCCTCCTCCTCCTCCTCTTCTCCTCCACCTCCTCCTCCACCTCCACCTCCTCCTCCTCCTCCTCCTCCTCCTCCCTCCCTCCTCCTCCTCTCCCTCCTCCTCCTCTCCTCCTCCTCCTCTCCCCCTCCTCCTCCTCCTCTCCTCCTCCTCCTCCTCCCTCCTCCTCCTCCTCCTCCTCCACACCTCCTCCTCCTCCTCTCACACCTCCTCCTCCACCTCCTCTCCTCTCCTCCTCCTCCTCCTCCTCCTCCTCCTCCTCCTCCTCCTCCTCCTGCCTCGACTAAGATTCACCTTAAAAACAGGTTTCCTTCAAGACAATCTTTTCATTCACATATCCTTTGGCGTGAACGGTGTTTGCCATCGTTATTTCCACGAAGCCGCTAGACTGGACTTTAAGAGAGAAAAAAAACGCTAGATTTAAAAATTTGAATTTCCTGATTTTCCCCGCTTGAAGAAAAAAAGACTTTATATAAAAAAAAGAAAAAAAGATTGCTAAATAAGTGTAACCCCCCCCAAAAAAAAATGAAATAAAATCTCGCTAGATCATAATTCAAAAACTAGCGGGGAAAAAAATCGCTAGGAATGGCAACACTGATCTTGGACGCGTTGAAGGGCTGGGGGAGGGGGGAGGGGTGTGTGTGGGGGGGGGGGGGAGGGATTTGCCTTTTTCAGGGGAGTATTTTCTGGTAAAGAGGTTGCTGGGTCTCTTGTTTTGGGGATGAGGGAGGAAGTTGGGTTATGAGGGAGGGAAAGGGAGAGAGAGAATGAGAGAAAGAGAGAGCGAGTGTCTTTGGGTGCGTGTGTGTGAGTGTATTTGTGAGAGAGAGAGAGAGAGAGAGAGAGAGAGAGAGAGAGAGAGAGAGAGAGAGAGAAGAGAGAGAGAGAGAGAGAGGAGAGAGAGAGAGAGAGAGGAGAGAGGAGAGAGAGAGAGAGAGAGAGACAAAGACAGACAGACAGACAAGACAAACAAATACCTTCAAGTCCGCAGTAAACGAGCATAAAATTAAAGAAACGCAAACACCTTAAAGTCCGCAGTAAACAAGAATAAAATTAAAGAAACAGCAAATACCTTTAAGTCCGCAGCATATAAACCTAAATAAAGTGGGGATTCATGATTAAATTTGCGTGGTGTCCAACCGCCCGACCTCATTGGCGCGGCGAGGAAGAAAGGAGGAGGAAGGGGAGGGACAAAGACAATGAAAAGAGGAAGAAGGAGAAGGTCGATAAGGTCGCCTTTTTTTGCCTATCCGGTTGTACTGTTTTTTTTCTTTTCTCGTCTCCTTTTTTTCTCGTTTTCTTCGTCTCTATTCGGTTCATATTTCTCCTTTGTTCGTTTTTGTTTTTACTTCTTTTTTGTCTCCTGTTCCTTCGCCAACTCCGTTCTCTCTTCTATCCCTGTGTCTTCTCTTGCTCCTGCTACTCTTCCTCCTCCTCTTCCTGTTCCTCCTCCTCCCTCCTCCTCCTCCTTTACCTATTTCTCCTCCTCCCTCTTCTTCGCCCTCCTCCTTCTCTCCTCCCCCTCTCCTCCTCCACCTTCTCATCACTCCCCTTCAACTTCTCCCCTCCCCCCTCATCCTCCTTCTCCTCCTTCACCTATTCCCCTTCCACCTCAACCTCCGTTCCATCATCTCCTCCTCCCACGTTTCATCTCCTCCTCTCGCCTCCTCCCCTCCTCCCCTCTCCATATTCCTCCTCCATCCTATCGCTCACCCTTACCTCCTCCAACCCACTTCCACCCCCTCTCTCCCTCTCCTCCTCCACCCCTCTCCACCCCTCCCTCCTCCAGATCCAGTGCTGTCACGAAGCTGTCCCAGGAAGGCCCTTAGCTCCACGCACAAAACCCATTGCACTGCTGCTCTCCCACTGTCCGAGCGAGACATACAGACACACGCGAAAATCTTCTCCTCCTCTTTTCTCTCTCTCTCTTTTTTTTTTTCCTCGTTTTTCCCCTTATTGAGAGATTATAGTGCGGGGGGGAGGTAGGGGGAGGGAGGGGGGGTAATAAGAGAGAGAAGAGTATGGGGTAGAAAAGGAGAGTGGGAGAGGGGAGGGAAGGAGAGGGGGAGGGGGGAGGGAGAGGAGAGGGAAGGAGGAAGGGGGAGAGGGGAGAGAAGAGGTTGTGGGAAGACAGAGACAGATGGGGGAGAGGGGAGAGGGAGGAGGGGGGAGAGGCGATCCCTGGCTGGCAATGGAAAGCATTAGGAAGATGAAAATAAAATCATAATGATAATCTTGATGATAACTCTTCTTCTTCTCCTTTTCTTTCTTCTTCTTCTTCTTCTCTCTTCTTCTTTCTTTCTTTCCTTTCTTCTTTTTTTTCTCCTTCTTCTCTTCTTCTTCTTCTTTCTTCTTTTCTTCTTCTCTTCTTCTTCTTCTTTTTCCTTTTTTTCTTCTTCTTCTTGATGATATTCATATTAATACGAATGGTGATAATAATAGAAATATGAATACGATAATAGTTGAATTTTTTATCATTATCCTTATAATTATCATTAATAGTATAATAGGATCATTATTAGATTATTAGTATCATATCATTATTGTCATTTTTATTAGTACTAGCATTATCAATATCATCATCATTATGATCATCATTACCGCTGCGATTATTATTTCATCACAAACGACTTAATTACATTTTACTGCATAATGAATATATACTTTTTAATTTGTTTTTTTTTTTTCAATCCGAATTTTATTTTTATTTTTTTTTTTCCAAAACAGGCGAATGGATAGAGAATCAATAAAGATTGAATGAGATCATGAAAGAATGGAAAGGTGATTGAATCGAATTATAAATGAAAGAATAAATTATCGAATCAAATCGTATATATATAATATATTATATATATATATATATATTATATATATATATATATATATATATATTTAGACGTATCAAAGTATCGAATTCTATTTCAATCCCCCTCATCTATACTTTTTTCTTCTTTTCTGTTTTTCTTCTTCTACTCCTATCTATCTATCTGTCTGTCTATCTATATAACATCTGTCTCTATAACCGTCTCTCTATCTATATATCTCTGTCTATCTATCGATCTATATACATATCTATCTCTATCTGTCTATCTGTCGATCTATCTATCTCTGATTATCATTTTATCTTTCTTTCTCTCTCTCTCAGTCAGTCAGTCAGTGTCACTCACTCTTGCTCCCTCTCCCTCCCCTCCTCTGTGTGTGTGTGTGTGTGTGTGTGTGTGTGTGTGTGTGTGTGTGTGTGTGTGTGTGTGTGTGTGTGTGTATGTATGTATATTATATATATCACCCTTCCCCCTCTTCCCCCCCCTCCACCCCGGTCTCTCTCCCTCTCCTCCCCCCTCCCCCCCCCGTCTCTCTCGCCTCCTCTCTAACCGGGACACGTCTCCCCAGGATCTCTCTCCCAGAGCGTCTTCGTTCGGGAACTCGTCTTCTTCTTCTCTCTCTCTCTCTCTCTCTCTCTCAAGGATACCGGGTGGTCTTCTTCTCGGCTTCCTTCGCTCCTTCGTGCCGACTACACGATGCGGGGGCTGTGTTCTGCTTGGGGCTGGGAGGCGTCGCTGGGCCCATGACGAGGGGGATGGGGTGGGGGGTTAGGTGAGGGTTGGTTGTTTTGTGGTTGTTTGGGTTGGGTGGTTGGGTTGTTTGGGGTTGTTTGGGTAGGGTGGGTTGGGTTGTTGGGTGGGTGGTTGGGTTGTTGTTTGGGTGGGTGGTTGGGTTGTTTGGGTAGGGTGGTTGGGTTGTTTGGGGTTGTGGGGTTGGGTTGTTGGGTTGGTTGAGTTGTTTGGGTTGGGTGGTTGGGTTTTGGGTTGTTGGGTAGGGTGGTTGGGGTTGGGTGGGGTTGGGTTTTGTTGGGGTTGTGGGTTGGAGTTGGTTTGTGGGTTGTTTGGGTAGGGTGGTCTGGTTGTTGGGTTGTGGTTGGTTGAGGTTGTTTGGTAGAGTGGTTGGGTAGTTGGGTTGGGGGTTGTTTGGGTAGGGTGGTTGGGTTGTGGGTTGGTTTAAGGTTGGGTAGGTGGTTGGGTTGTTTGGTAGGGTGGTTGGGTTGTTGGGTTGTGGGTTGTGTTAGGTTGTTTGTTGAGTGGTTGGGTAGGTTGTTTGGGTTGGTTGGTTTGTGGGTTGTTTGGGTAGGGTGTTGTTTGGTTGTGGTTGTTTGGGGGTAGGGTTGTGGGTAGGGTGGTTGGGTTGTTGGGTTGTGGGTTGGTTGAGGTTGTTTGGGTAGGGGTGGTTAGGTTTATTTGGTTGTGAGTTGTGGGTTGTTTGGGTAGGGTGGTTGGGTTGTTTGGTTGTTAGTTGTGGTTTGTTTGGAGGTTGTTTGGCTAGAGTGGTTGGGTTGATGGGTGGTTAGATTGGTTGTGGGTTGGTGAAGCTTAAGGTTGTTTGGTTAGAGTGGTTGGGTTGTTTGGTTGTGGGTTGTTTGGGTAGGGTTGTTGGTTGTGGGTTGTTTGGGTAAGGGTGGTTGGGTTGTTTGGTTGTGGTTTGTTTGGGGTTGTTTTGGTTAAAGTGGTTGGGTTGTTGGGTTGTGGGTTGATTAGAGTGGTTTGATTTTGGGTTGTTTGCAGTTGTTTAGGTAAAGTGGTCTGGTTGTTGGGTTGTGGGTTGTTTGGGGTTTAGCTAGAGCGGTTAGGTTGTTAGTTGTGGGTTGTTTGCTGTTGTTTGGCTAGAGTGGTTGGGTTGTGGGTTGGTTAGACTGGTTGGGTCATCTAATTTGCTGTTTTTAGAGTGGTTGACTGTCCGTTTTGATTGTGCATTTTGGTTGTTGGTTGTAACAGAGTGGTTGACGAGTTAATCTCACGGTTGTTAAATCTCACCGGATGTGGTTGACATGAGTGACAGAGAAAGATTAACTCTCAGTCTGTTTTAAAATTACTCGCCTGTTCGATGACTGTATAAAGTGGTAGTAGAGTGGCTGCTGTGATATCTTAATTGGCCTTGATTATGGCTATCTTAATTGGCCTTGATTAAATTAATTTGACGAATAGGATGGATGGTTGTGAGTCAGGTTGATAGGGAATTGTTAGACGAGGAGGGTGAGTGTGTGTTGCAGAGTTATCTTAATTGACCTTGATTATGGCTATCTTAATTGGCCTTGATTAAGTTGATATGACGGATAGGATGGATGGTTGTGAGTCAGGTTGATGGGGAATTGTTAGACGAGGAGGGTGAGTGTGTGTTGCAGATTGGGTTGATGTTTCTGGCAGAATTGTGGCGGTTCATTCACGGTTTTGGGGTTGACTAGAGTTGTTGAAACGGTGTGGTTATCGAGGATTGGGGAAGTGGGGGAAAGATTCGGTTTTGGGTCATCTGTTTGCTTTTTTTTGTGGGGGGGGGGGGGGGAGGAGGGGGTGTTGTCCGTCCTTTGTTGTTATTTTTGTTTATCATTGTTATTGTCGCCGTGAGAAGTAGCGGTGGTTGCTGTAACGGTGGTATCGATAATGAGTCTTTGCCAATATAGTGAGCTTGCAAAAAGAGAAAGAAAGCAGTTGCAAGTATTTTCTCTCTCTTTCTCTCTCCTCCCCTACCCTCTCTCCCTCTCTCTCTCTCTCTCCACTTCCCCTTCCCTCTCCCTCCCCTCCTATCCTTCTTCCCCTTCCTTCTCCTCCTCCCCCTCCTATCCTTCTTCCCCTTCCTCCTCCCTCCCCCCTCCCTATCCTTCTTCCCCTCCCTCCCCTTCCTTCCTCTCCCCCCCTCATTCTCTCTCTCTCTCTCTCCGCTTCCCCTTCCCTCTCCCTTTCTCTCCCTATCCTTCTTCCCCCCTCCCTCCCCCCTCACTATCCTTCTTCCCCTTCCCCTCCTTCCCCTGCCTATCCTTCTTCCCCTTCCTCCTCCCTCCCTTCCTTTCTTTCTCCCCCCTTCCTTCCTCTCTCCCCCCTCCCTCTTCCCTCTTCCTCTCTTCCGCTCCCCTTCCTCTCCTCTCTCTCCCTCTCTGCTTCCCCTTTCCCTCCCTCTCCTNACTATTATTATATCACTTATTAGCATGTCATTATTAACATCTCATTTTCATTAATCATTTCATCATCATCATCATCATTATTATTATCATTATTATTACTACTATTATTATTATTGCTATACTATTCAGTTATTGTTAACGTGATTATCAGCTTGTTAACATTACCATTATCATCATAACTATTATTTTTTTATTATTATCTTCATAATCATTATCACTATCATTACTTCTACTACTACTACTGTTACTACTTTTAAGAATAATAATAAGTACAAGGGCAATAACGAAGCATCTGACATATATTGTTTATGATAAAAATCATATTGTTATCAATGCAAGCAAAGAAGATGAAAGCAAAAAATGATAATGATGATTACATTAATGGTGATAAATGTGATAATGGCAAAGATGATGATAATATCAACAAAAATAAAATTAATAATGATAATGGTATTAATAATAAGTGATGATGATGATATAATAATAATAATAATAATAATAATAATAATAACAACACATACATTACCTAATCGATTGATAATCAGTAATAGTAATAGTAATATATATAATATTCTATATAATAATAATAATAATAATGACAATGATATATGATAATTATAATGAAAATAATGATATAGATAATACCAATGGTCATGGCAATGATAAAGACGATAATAATCACATTAATAGAAGTGGTAATAAGCATAATAACAATGGCAATAATTGTGGGAATAATGATAATGATAACGGTAACGATAGTAATGATATGATCATGATAATAATGTGATGAAAACGATAAAAATAGCAACAATAAAAAAATTTATAGTAATGATAATGTTAACAATAATAATAATAATAATGATAATGATAGTAATCATAAAAAATAAAGATAATGATATTGTAATAAAAAATGATAACTGATAAAATAAGAATACAGCCATAATAGCCATAATAATAATAATAATAATAATATGTTGAGAATGACAATAATAATGATAATAATGATGATAATATAGTATAGTATAGTATAATAGTATAGTATAGTTTAATAATAGTATGATTATAACAATAATAATAATGATGATAATAACAATCATAATAATAATGATATCAATGATTAAGATAATGATGATGATATATAAGACAAATAATGATGATGATGATGATGTTGATATTATGATGTTAACTAATGATGACAGTAATGATATACTAATAATAATGATATAATAATATATAATAATTAAAATAATGGAGATGATAATAATGATAACGATAATAATAAACGTAATAATAATAAAATAAACAATAACAATGATAATGATATTAACATTTATAATGATAATAATGATAATTGTAAAAATGACAATGATAATAATAATGATAATAACAGTAATAATAATCATAATAATGATCAATGATAAAAAGAACAGTAATAATAATGATAATAATGATAATGATTATTTCTAATAATGATAATGATAATAACAACAGGAATAATGATAATGATGATAATCGTTATAGCAATTATAACAATAACAATAATCATAATGATAACAGTAATTATGCTAATAATAACAATGAAACAAACAATGATAATAATGATAACGACGACAATATAAACAAACAAAACAAAATCAATAATAATGATAATAAAAATATACTCATCTTTATAACACACACTAGCAATGATAATATATATTTTTTTCAAACTCCGCCTTTTCCTTGAATTTATCAATTTATCTATTCTTCTGTCACCTTGAGACAACAGAGGAAGGGCATAGAAGAAACGAGAGACGAATATATGATAAACAGGAAATACGATAAAAATAAGGATTTGAAGTGTACGAGAGAGAATATTTCAAAGAGCAAATGATTTCAAAAAAACGGTTAGTGGGGATTTTCGTGGAGTAATCATAATAATGATGATGATGATAATAATTAATAACTATCATTATTATAGCAGTAATAATAATAATAATAATAATAATAATAATAACAATGATACTAGACTACTACTACTAATAATAATGATAACAATAATGATAGCAATAATGATGATAACAACGATGATGATGATGATGATGATGGTGATAATAAAAATAATAATAATTATATTAATAATGATAATAATAACAATAATGAGAATAATAATGACGATAACTATAAAATAATGATTATAACAATAACAACTAAAATAATGATAAATGATCATAATAATATTGAAAAGGAAGTGTATACCAAAAGTACAGCTAGAAAAAAATCAAAATCTAGCCAAAGGTATTTCTAAAATGCTATGAGAATACAGCATCACATAAAATCACTCGTAGAATTGAACCCTTAATTTCTATAACTTTCTAGAGTGATCTATAAAGTTCATTTTGTGGCTATAAATAGTAATGCGTCAAATGCATCTCATGCACTGGAAAGCTATTCATTCTCATCCTTACATAATAATGATGATAATGATGGGTCATGGTGATGATAATGGCAATAACAACAAAATAAATTTTCTACAAGTAAGTGATTCTTGTAAACAATAATAATGATAATAATGATAATAATAATAATGATAATAATAATAATTATAATAATAATAATAATGATAAAAATGATGATGATGATAATGACAGTAATAATGAATAATGATGATGATGATGATAATAATAATGATGATAATAATGATGATAATAATAATAATAATGATGATAATAATGATAATAATAATGATGATAATAATAGCAACAATAATGATAATGATATAACAATAAGTACCGATAAACGATTAATAAATAGAATCAAGTCATCATTTTCACAACAGCAGAGCAGATCATTGCGCAACCAACGACGGCAGGGCAAGAACATTCAACGCCGATGACAATAGAGCGTGTAAACGAAAAATGAATAAACATCGTAGGAAAAATTGTAAAGTCATGAGTCTAAAAAAAAAAAAAAAAAAAAAAAAAAAAAAAAAAAAATTATAAAAAAATCGAGAAAAAGAAGAAAGAAGAAAAAGGAGAAGGAAAAAGATGAATGATTAGTGAAGACAGTATACACGTCGATAAACAACAGACTTACGAGAGACAATAACACAAAAAAAAAAAAAAAAAAAAAACAGAAGACAAAAAGAAAAAAAAAGAGAGAGAAAAAAAAACTGTGACAGCTCAACACAAAAAGAAAAAGAAAGAAAGAGAAAGAGAGAGAAAAAAAACTGTGACAGCTGGAAGGGATAGGAATGCTGCACAAGCAACTGCAAAGCCAAAGGACTATCGGATAAGCATTGCAAGCAGAAGAGGGGTGTTGTACTCCGTCCAGCGAAGGCCATGGGAGACCAACCAACTTGTAAGTCCCTTTGTAATAATCATCTTTATGCTCTTCAGTGGCGAAGGAATATGGCCGACGAGCTTAGCATCTTAAAAAAAAAAAAGTTTGGTTTGTTCTCTCCAGCGGTTTGTGGAGGTTAAGTCTTGTCCCAAAAGACTCGAATCCTCAAAAAAGAAAAAAGAAAGATTTTTTTTTTTTCCTGGAGTGTAGTATTTTTTTAATTTCTTATTTTTTTGGCAAGTGTTGTTTCCGCCTCGGTCAAGACACGTGCTCAAGACGAGCAAGAATGAATTACCGTTGGTGGCGCTGGCGGTGGAGCAACGCCCTACTGTCCCACCCCCTCCTCCTCCACCAGTACCCCCACCAGTCCTCCCAACCCCTCCTCCTCCTCCTCCTCCTACTCCACCAGTACCCCACCAGTCCTCCCAACCCCTCTCCTCCTCCTCCTCCTCCTCGTCTATCTCCTATGCACCTCTCCTCCTCCTCTCTCCTCCCCGTTCCTTCAACCGAGTCTATACCCACCTCCCTTCCTCCCCAACCCCCACCCCCTACACTCCACCCCACATCCACCTCTCCCTCCTCATCCATCATCTCCACTCCCCACCCAACCTCGTCCTCTCACCCCCCTACCAATCCCTCCCACACCCCCTCAAGCTCGTCCACTCACCCCCCCCACTCCTCCCTCCTCCTTCCCCACCCCCATCCACATCCCCCTACCTCTCCCTCCCCCTTCTGCCTCTACCACCCCCAATCCACCTCTCCCTCCACACCCCCTCCTCTCCCTCCCTACCTCCTCCTTCCCCATCCCCACCTCTCTCCCCCATCCCCACCCCATCCTCGTCCTCTCACCCTCCCCCCAACCTCGTCCTCTCCTCCCCTTCCCCATCCCCACCCCACCTCTCCACCCTCCCATTCCCCATTCCCGACCCCCAACCTCGTCCTCTCACCCCCCTCCCCCACACACCTCTCTCCTCCTTCACCGCGGGCTACGTTCGTACTCCTGCCCTTCAACAATTCCCGGCGACCCCACGCCAAGCTGGGGTCACGGGTACGTCTGGTGGGGGCGTCCTGGGGGTGTGCTGGGGTGGGTGGAGGCTGCGACGGGGCGGGGTGGAGGGTACGGCGTGGGGGGGGGTTGTCTGCTGTTGGGCTTGGCGTCCGTGGAGAGGCTGAAGGGGGGGGGAGGCGGTGTTGCTGGGGCGAAGGGGTGGTGGGGGCTATAGGGGGGAGGGGAAGGGATTAGAGGATTGATATATATAACACACGCATGTAGACACGCACACATTCACACACATACACACGCATGCATGCATAAGTACACGACGCACACAAACACACACACGCACGAATACACACACACACTCACACATACACAAGCACGCACACATCCGTACACACATACACTCTTACTCACATTCACACACACACACACACACACACAAGTACACGCACGCACACAAACACACACACACTAGTACACGCACAACACATGTACACAAACAAGTACACACACATACGTACACACATACATTCACACACACACACACACGTACATGATCTCAAATTGCGTGCTTGTGAACTTGTGTGTACATGTGTATATGTGATATACACCTTAGCACGAAAGAAAAGATGATTCAAAGAGGAATAAAATGTGCCTATATTAATAATGACAATTAATGGCAACAGTAATTTAATGGTGATTATGATAGTGGTGATACTGAAGAAAATGCTATTAATAGTGATAATCACGATAGCAATAATGGTGATGACCATTATGGTAATGATAATGATGATGGCAATAGAAATAATGATAATAGTAATACTGATGATACTAAAAACAACGATAATAATGATGATAATGATAAAGGTAATGATAAAAGTAACAGATAATGATGATTAAAATAATGATGATTATAGTGGGAATGATAATGACAATATTGATGATGATTATGAAAATAATGATGATGATGATTACGACGACATTGATGAAAGTAATAACTATGATAATTAGTAACAATAATAATGACAACGGTAATGATAATAAAAACAATACTGATAATGCTGATGATAATGATAATACTAATACTAATACTAATACTAATTATACTAATAATAACAACAACAGTGATAATAGTAGTAATAATAAATTATAATAATAATAATAATAATAATAATAATAATAATAATAATAATAATAATAATAATAATAATAATAATAATAATAAAAAAAAATAATAATAATAATAATAACATAATAATAATAACAATGAAATGATTGTATTAATAACTATGATAGTGATAATATTGATAAAGATAATGATAACCTCACATCACCTCTTAACACATCCCATGACCTCACATCGCCTCAACACCTCATATCACCTCCTATTGTAGTAATTTCGAAGATTTTGGTCAATTGAATGAATTTTGTATAAATGGCGGGCTTGCGGTGGCCCGTAAAACAAAGGTAAATGTCTGAATCTAAAAAAAGGAACATAAAATGCAAACATAATGAAACAGCAAAGAATGAAACATAAAACGCAAGCCCAAATAAACAGCTAAGTACGAGATCGTAAAAAACAGGAAAAACCTAAAATTATTAAAACCAAAGAATTCGAATAATAGCTACGAACCGAAACATAAAATAGGAATATATCAAAATAAAATATGAAACGGAAAGAAATGTCACAATATAAACTAAGAAACGAAACAAAATGAGAACACACACACACACAATAAAGCTAATACGGTCCAGCAAAATATAATCATATGTTTTATAAACAATGCCTTTTCTGTATAATAAATTATTGCCTTCAATCTCTGTGGCCAAAAACATACGGACTACTTAACTTTCAGCCTCGGTGGGTCTTGCAGTCGAAAATAAAACGATCCTAGAGTCTATTTTTGTTCTTTAACTCCCTACGAAAATCTGCTTTTTTACACGGGCGAAAAACAAACATGGCGGTAGCATATCCAAAGACTATAAAAAAAGATAGGATAGCCCAAAAACAAACATGGCGGTTGCATAGCCCAAAGACTATATACAAAAGATGGAAAAGTATTGCAAAAGTTTGAGTCCCAACGGTAGGCGGGTAGTGTGATATCTGAAAAATAGATGGCGCTGTGTAAGTGATGCGTCGTCTGTTTGTTTACTATCGCGAAACGTTACTAATTCAAATTGATAGGAAAGGGATTGTTTTTATTTATCTATTTATTTTACTTTTGCATATTTTATGCTTCCTGTTCTGTTCTAATTTCACTGATACTTTCATTGATGCCGAATTATTGTACGGTATGCTTGAATTTAAGTTCGTTTTCATTGCATTAACACCAAACATATTTTCTGCAATAAAATTATATAGAATTTAAACAATTTAGTAATTTTGTGATGACATGTAAATATGCATACACATGAGATAATTGTTAGATAAGTATGACTTATTGGCATATTCTAAAATAACAGTGCAAAACCTTATTTCATTGTCTGCAAAGAAATTTATTAAAATGCGTTTATTAAAAATGGAATGATTATATCATTCCATGTAAACATATATATACATATATAGGCATATATATATATATATATGTAAAGTAATTATTTGCAAAACTTCAATTGAAACTAAACCTATATAAATTTGTAGTCCCCCCTATATATGTTTTCCTTTCTTAGTTACATATCTCAACAATAGATGGCGCTGTAAGAAGTTTTGTGTCTCATCATTTTTTAATGGTGTGATACATGCTTTCTTATCTTTCATATTTAGTCTGACATAGACTCTGGTTCTACTTCATAACTGTCTTTAAATTCTTAATAATCCTTTTATATTGATTTATTTTGCTGGTTAAATTGTTTAAAATGCAAAATTATACAAACAAAACAAACATATGCACAAATTAAAATACAGTGGTACGATAAACGAAAAGTT
This sequence comes from Penaeus vannamei, assembly GCF_003789085.1. NCBI lineage: Eukaryota > Metazoa > Arthropoda > Malacostraca > Decapoda > Penaeidae > Penaeus > Penaeus vannamei. The sequence continues at coordinate 107,414 of NW_020871312.1, read as the reverse complement.
AAAACCATGAACTAAAAACAAAACAGAAATACGTACAAACATACAATTAAAAACAATTAAGGATACTAACATTAACAAACAGACCAACTAAAACTCAATAAAACGTTAGATAAAACAATCAAATTGTATAAAAGGTACTATTAAGAACATTCCTCCTTGGAGAGGCACGCTTGGCCAAGAGATGGCGCTCCACATAAGTAAGGGGTGACTCACTTAAAAGTTGTGATCACTTCACCGTCACCTCAGTCACCTCCAATCATGTCACACCACCTCCCATCACCCCAATCACCTTCCGTCATTATGAGGGGTTCATTATGAAGGGTTCATTATGAGGGGTTTATTATGAGTGGTCATAATGAGGGAATCATTATGCGGGATAATTTGAGGGGTCATTATGAGGGGTTCATTATGAGAGATGCATTATGAGGTCATTATTAGGGGTCATTTGAGTAGTCATTATGAGGGGTTCATTATGAGGGATTATTTGAAGGGTCATTATGAGAGATACATTACAATTGGTCATTTGAGTGATCATTATGAGGGGTCTTTATGAAGGATTCATTATGAGGGATTCACCCATCACCTCAATCAACTCCCATCATCTCAAACACCTCATATCACATCAATCACCTCCCATAATCTCCCATCACCTCACATCTCCCATCATTCTGAGGGGTCATTTGAAGGGTAATTATAAGGGGTTCATTATGAGGGGTCTAATATGAGTGATCATTATGAGGGGGTCATTATGCTGGATAATTTGAGCGATCCTTATCAAGTGTTCATTATGAGGGGTCTTTATGAGGAGTCATTTTAAGGGTTATTATGAGGGGTTCATTATGGTCATAATGAGGTCATATAAGGGGTTTGTTATGAGGATTCATTTGAAGTGTCATTCTGAAGGGTCATTATGAGGGGTTCTTTATGAGGGGTCATTTGAAGGGTCATTATAGAGGGACATTTATTAGGGTAATTTGAAGGGTCACTATAAGGGGTTATCTCCCATCACCTCAATCATCTCCCAAGTAGGGATTAAGATGGGTCATCCATCACCCAATGAGGGGTTATTATGAGGGGTCATATGTAGGGTCATTTGAGGTGAGGGGTCACTATGAGCGGTTATTCGAGGGGTCATTATGTAGGGTCATTTGAGGTGAGGGTGTAACTATGAGGAGTCATTTGAGGAGCTGCTATGAGTGGTCATTATGAGTGGTCATTTGAGGGGTCAATGTAAGGTGTTCATTATGAGGGGTTTATAAGAGGTAATTATGAGTTCATTTGAGGTCATTATGAGGCGTTCATTATGAAGGGTCATTATGAGGGGTTCATTATAAGGGGTTAATTATTGGGTCATTATGAAGGGATCATTATGAGGGGGTCATTTTAGGGATTATTATGAGGGGTCGGTTAAGGGGTCATTGTAGGGGTGATATGAGTTGATGTGACGTGATGGTGAGATGATGTGAGGTAATGAAAGGTGATGTGATATAAAGTGATTTGGCGTGATGTGAAGTGATTTGATGTGATGTGAAGTGATGTGATAATTAAATGATGTGATACGTGAAGTGATTTGATGTGATTTGATAAGTGAAGTGATGTTAAGTGATTTTATGTGATGTGATGTGAAGTGATGTGATGCGTGAAGTGTTGTGATGCGTGAAGTGATGTGATACGTGAAGTGATGTTAAGTGATGTGATAAGTGAAGTAATGTGATAAGTGAAATGATGTGATACGTGAAGTGATGTGAAGTGATTTGATGTGATATGAGGTCGATATAACCCTTCCCCTTACCCAACCCTCATTA
>NW_020871312.1:67347-79847 GCF_003789085.1 Penaeus vannamei | reverse complement strand
CATAGAGAGGAAGTTGACCATTTTGATTGGTGAGCTGAGGCCAGGAGAGCTGTATCATTTCAAGGTTTATACCACAGCTCATGAAGTGAACAGCAAGGATGTAGAACTCTCTAGCAGAACAAGTGAGTATCCTTTGAGTGGCTTCTCTGTATAGAGAGTCCTGTTTTCAGAATATCTAAAAAGATCCAGTTAGATCATTCATTTGGTTTATGTCATGCTTATGAGTTATTTATGTGTAGGTAGAGCAGAATTCCAGATTAAAATGTATAGGATATATTAACCTTGTTTTTTACTTTAAGAAATAAATCACAGTCTCAAGCAAAAATATATTTAATGTATTTTTATTTTCAGTGCCCGTCATCACATCAGATATAACTATTGTAAATCAGCTAGAAACTAGATCATTCACTATCAGGTATACTCCAACTCCGCGCTCTGTAGCAACTTTTGATACATACAGATTCATGCTGTCTGACCCATCTATACCTGTTAAGGAAAAGTCAGCAGTTGATGACGATCGTAAGGTAAATAAAAAAATATTTTGCTGTCTGCTGGCATGCAACAACAGAAAGATTATAGATTTTAAAGTAGGTGTCGATATTTTCATTTGATACATTTTGAAATTCTTTGATGTATAATCACCATGAGGTGTTTTAGAGCTAATTATGCAATCCTAATTTTATTTTTCCAGATAATATTCAACGGACTAGTGCCAGGTCGCTTGTATAACATTACAGCCTGGACAGTGTCAGGTGGTGTAACTAGTCAGCCACTCATACGCCAAGATCGACTGTATCCTGAACCTGTCTCAAATATCAATGCTTCATACATATCAGATACTGAAATTACTTTATCATGGAAAAAGCCAAATGGGGATTATGATTCATTTGAGGTATGTAAGGTTTTCTCCCTTGTTTTAAATTCAAGGATGTCTGTCAACTCTTGTCATATGTAGGATACTTTGTTATTAGCATACTTACATCAAAACTTTGATTATGTATGTGTTTATTTTATTTTGTCATGATGAATGGCTTTAGGGGGCTTTTCTAGATACCTTATTGCCCTATTATTGCTTAAAATGTAATCAAATACTGTTGTAATTTGCAGATGTTAATCATTTTCCCTCTTGTTTCCTACAGGTTCAATATCTCCGTGATAACGAGCTCTTTACCAATAGCACAAAGCAGGATTCCATTACCATCACAAGACTGCGACCACATCGCAATTATACTTTTACTGTCCTTACTAGAGCTGGAAGCACTAGGAAGTCAAAACCTGTGTCTGCAGCATTCACAACAAGTGAAAGCACTCCTGGGAAGGTAGAATAATGTATCCCTTTATATAGTTCCTTTTCATTTCTGTGCAGATGTTTTCTTCAATGTTATTTTTTCTGCTGGTCTTTTCTTACTGAGTTATTCTGGAAGACTGATACGATGAATGAAAGCTAGTTTCTATCCTTTTAACTTTAAAGACAAAATATGGCAATTGACCCATTGTATATGTGCACATTGGACAAGACACAGCAAAAGTCATCCAGAAAATTTTTAAGATTGTTCATAGTATGAATAGCGAAATTACAATGATTTGACCTGAAATAATTTTTTATTGAAATATATAAGAAATAATTTTTCCTCTCCTATGTATGCATGCAACGTCTTTTAGGGATTGATGAACTATGAATTCTTAGTCATTTTAGATACTCCTTACATTCCAGTGCACAGGGATTGGAAGCATAAAAGGGATCACTAGAAATATTTGAGGAGGATATAGTTTGTAATATGGTTATATATATTTGTATGTGCAATGAATGATATGTAATTTCTCTCTACACACAGGTTGATGAATTTGAACCAATTGAAATAAAACCAAACCAAGTCACATTTAGGTGGTCATTGCCCCCTGATGAGCAAAATGGTGTTCTTTTAGGCTTCAACATTAAATATGGAATCAAGGTGTGGTATTCTTGCCATTTTTAGAACTTTTATATTTAAACTGAGATTTGAATTTGAAATATAGTACTTATGCTTAATACTAAAGTTTAAGAACAAAGGACTGTCTTATACTTTATATTTTCTTTTTTCCAGGATACTACTCCAACAAATGTAAGACATTTTGAGCCTGATGAACTGCTTGGTGTAATCCCGAATCTTATCCCTGGAAAAACTTACTCCTTCCAAATAGAAGCCACAACAAAGATTGGTTCTGGACGCATAAAGTATTGGGAAGGAACCATGCCTGTTTGGTGTAAGCTTTCTGTCTTTATTTCTCTTTCCTAGTCCAGTAATTTACCCATTGATGCCAGGTAATGGAACTAACTATCCAGTATAGTTTAATTTTATCACTTTTTCTTATGTATAGACAGCTTTGCAAATGTTTTGTCACCAAAGAGTCAGGTACTAAACATGTTTGACTACCCCCCATTCCTGATGATAGTGGATAGGGCATGTTCACTTGTAATCCTGGTGGCAGCCATTTAGGATATTAATCAGTGGTTTGCATACTGGGTTACATCTCAGAATTACTAGATTTCTCAATGTGAACAAAGAAATATAATGAAAACAAATTTTGAAAATGTTATAGAAACTTTCTTGCAATCATGTTGCATATTAAAGCTTTGCATGAATTAAAGCAGAAGTCTCATGTGACAATTATATTTTTGCCAATTTTTTTTTTTTTGAAGTATCAAGTTGATTTATTAATTTTTACAGAGGTATGTGTACATTTAATGGGTCCAAAGAATTAGATGCAAAGAGTTGTGCTATGTTTTATTTAAATTGTATATTTTTTTATAGTACTTCGTTCCATAGTAACTTTATATACTTTTGTCATACCTAATGATTCAAGAAAATTGTCTCTATCATTTGGAACTAACCAAAAATTTCTTTTTCAGCACCTCCTCGGCCAAGCAGTCAGGTTTTCCCAACAGAAGTATCCCGTACCTCAACTACTATTCGTATTCGTTACCGAAAGAATTATTTTTCCAACCAAAATGGGCAAGTTGTTGGATACACTATTGTTGTTGCAGAAGATGATACCAAGAATTCAGAAGGGCTTGAGTTACCTGCCTGGCAAGATGTTCAGAGCTATTCATTCTGGCCGCCTTATCAGGTAAGATTTTATTTATTTATTTTTGCTCCTTGATACATCAGCATAGTCGTCTGATATATAGAACTATTCATTGTCTTCACTTTGTTGTTCAAATTGTTGTCAACAAATAAGATTTTCTTCATGTGCCAAATATTATATATGGTGACACTTTCATTTTAATTCAAAGTCTTTAAAATGTGTTTAATTTTGATGTGTTCTCTTTTTTTCTAGATTACAGAAATGTACTATCCATTTAATAAAACATCAGTGGAAGATTTTGATATTGGCATTGAGGAGGACTGTGATACTCATGTTGGTTATTGTAATGGACCACTTAAACCAGGAACTACGTACAGGGTTAAAATACGGGCTTATACAGCAAGGACTAAGTTTGCTGACACATACTTCAGTCATCCAATTACAACAGGTAAGTTGCACATATTAGACTACCAAGGTTAATGATTTTCATATGCATTTTATGCTGCCATGATTGATATATTTAGATGTCATATTGATTTTCAACAAATATATATTTTGGAAAGAATGCTTGTTACATCAAGATTTGTTATCACAGTTATTACTAGAAAAGAACTAGATTCTGTCTAGAGCCTGCAGTTTTATCTTTTGATTGACAGTCCATTTAAGAGAAGGATCGTTTTACAGATTCAGAGAGTGGGAATGTAGGATTAGCAGTTGCAATCCCAGTCCTCCTCCTGGTGTTGATTGTAGTGATGATAATGATCATAAGAAGACGAAGAGCTTGTGGATTCACAAAAAGGGCTCCAGATCCAGGCAGTGACATGCATTCGCTTCCAGATTCTATTATAGAAACAAGGTATGTTATGCATCTACCTGTCAGATGCTACAAAGTAGAATTATTTTGTGAACTATTAATGTAAATACCTAATGATGTATGAATTTTACTCTTATTGCCTTTAAGCTTGTTAAATTTATCCAGTCAAGTGATAGCAAATTTCTTGGTTGATCAAATGTTCTAACCACTCACTTATTAAAATCATGATTCCACTTTTCGAATGTTTTATATTTTGGTGTCTTCCAATTTTAAGTTATATTTCTTTTGAATGGAATTATGTAAACATGTTTGCTTATGAAACAAAATTTATGGTAACTAGTGATATACATTAATTGCCAAGAGAAGAGAGAACTCTTTGATAACCATATATGAGTTATCTAAAAATAAGTGAGCTGACAAGTTAAGTTTAACATAAGCAAAGGAAGCAACATCTTGGTATGAAAGAGAAAAAAGGTTGATTGTTTTTTTTCTCTTTGTTTCTTGAGAATATGAATCTAATAACATAAGGAATATATTATTAGATATATACAGGATGATGCATTTGATATGAGTTGAACTTTATTGATTTAGGCGTGTTAATGTATCACTCTGTTAACAAGCAATAAGACTTTTTATTTTGTTTATCCACAGCCGTCCTGTGAAGTTGCAAGACTTCGTAGCACATTATAGATTTATGTCTGCAGACTCAGAGTACCATTTCTCAGAAGAATACGAAGCGCTCAGTCATGTTGGATGTGATCTCCAGCGCAATGCTGCATATATGTCTGTCAATCGCCCAAAGAATCGTTTTACAAATATTTTGCCTTATGACCATTCTCGCTTCAAATTGCAACCCACAGATGATGAAGAGGGGTCTGATTACATCAATGCAAATTATGTACCAGTAAGTTATATAAGAAGTGTGATTTATGAAGTACCTTTGAAGAATTATGTAAATGGATATCAGATATTATGCTCTAGTGTTAATGGCATTGTTTAAATGCAAACATAAGGAAAAACTACTTTAGATAAATAGTATAAACATTTTACTGTCATGTTATTTTATATCAATCTGCAGCTGCTAGTTTAACTATGCATATGTATTCTTTATATATGAAAAACAAAATTAAATTTTGTGCTATAAAATATTTTGAAACAAAATTGATGCTGTTTTTCAAGTGAGCTGTTAATAAGATATTAGAGTCATATTCACTGCATTTTAGATTGTTAAATTTAGATGGAAATGTGTTAAGTATGTAAGCCACATTACTAATAAAAGATGTTGCTAAAAAAAATTATGATAGTATCATATATTTTTTATTAATTTTATTGTATACCTAATAGAGAGAGAGAAGCTGTGGTGATGTTAGTTAAATTATTAGGAATTTATACTGTGGATGCAAAAAGTATGTTCTCTGTCAAAAAAATTAAAAGAAATATGAAATTATTAGTCAGACTGGTATAAAAGAATATAATAATAAAGAAATATGATTGACAAAAAATAGAACAGAACTAGACCAATATGCATGTGTATATTACATATACTATTATTTTTTCTTTCTTTAGGGTTATAATTCCCCAAGAGAGTTCATAGTAAGCCAAGGTCCTCTTCTGTCCACACGAGATGATTTCTGGAGAATGTGCTGGGAAAGTAATTCTCGTGCTATTGTGATGCTGACACGCTGTATTGAAAAGGTACAGTATTTATTATTATTATTATTATTATTATTATTATATTATTATTATAATTAATTATTATTATTTTTGTGTATATGTGTGTCTGCATGCATGCACAATTTTGTGTGTGTGTGTGTGTGTGTGTGTGTGTGTGTGTGTGTGTGTGTGTGTGTGTGTGAGAGTGAGTGTGGAGAGAGAGAGAGGAGAGAGAGAGAGAGAGAGAGAGAGAGAGAGAGAGAGAGAGAGAGAGAGAGAGAATCTTTTGTATTTAGAATTGGTAAATATTATTTTTTCATATAATATGGTTACTGATTTAAGAAAACCATATCACAGGGTCGTGAAAAATGTGACCATTACTGGCCCTACAACACGCAACCAGTTCGTTACGGAGATATACAAGTGACTATCCTCAATGAGAGTCGCTTCCCAGACTGGACCATCTCAGAATTCAGAGTTTGCAAGGTGAGTCTCAATTTTTGAAAATTGCCAGAATCAAAAGTGCAACTATTGTAAGTTTTTCTTGTTACATGTGTATTATTAGAAATTACAGTTTCAAACACAATGTCTCTTGATTCTTGATCTATGGCCAAAAATTTGCCAAGAGTTTTTTGGATTTGAGCTTATTAATGTTCTATCTTGCCTTTGAAATAGTAAGTACTTTAAGGCTACTCCTCTTTCTCTTTCGCCTTTTATGCACTATCACTATTTATATTGTAAATATTCTTACTGTTTTTGCAAATTATTATGATAAATTAATGGTGGTTTCATAAGCTGTTTATTATTTGTAGGGCTCCTAAGTCCTCTGTTTTCTGTAGTGACTACTTCTGATCTCCACAGATTTGTTATTTGTATACATTTTAGTGCCCTTTCATTACATGATAACTAATAGGTACCAATGGTTATTCTCAGAACAGCTTTGAAATCATTTAGATTTTTGTATCATATGCATTAATTGATAATAGTAGTGATAATAGTTAAAACAAGTATAATATTGATAGCTCATAATAGTTTGTAAAAACTTGCATAATGCAGGAAATATGTGAATCCTCCATCAGTAATGTATTGTTGCTGATAAAAAAGTAATAGTAATAATTCTGTGTAATTAGTTTATTTGGCTTTGTCAATGTTAGTGAATATTAACCCACTTCTGCTGGGTACATGTAGGCAACTGTTCACTTTCGTTTTGTTTTGTTGATTTTGATTAGAAGGCTCCACAAGTGCTCAGTCACCAAAGAACGTATTAATAGGCCCCATGTAACCTCACCTGATTTCATGATTTCTTGAATTTTTGGGGGATTTTTTTTTTTCCAAATGCTGTTGCTATCAATACTCAACTTATTATTGACACTAAGATTATTGTAATTTTATTGAAATACTTATAATAATAAAAGATAAGGAAGAACTTTTCTAAAAATCAAAGAAAGAATAAGTAAGTTACATAGGAATGACTGGTAATTGATTAAAGCAGTTTTGGAGCCATCTATGCAAAAATACAATAATAAACAAAAATTATAATGGACATGATGCATTTCCCATCCTTGGCAGCAATGGGCTAACTTGTAACAAAAACTTACTTTCTTTAACAAAGAAGTTTGCAAGATTTATTATAAGCTGATTTTATTTTCAGGGAGATGTTTGTCGTGTGGTTCGGCACTTCCACTTCACAACCTGGCCAGATTTTGGTGTCCCTGACCCACCACAAACGCTGGTCAGATTTGTACGAGCTTTCAGAGAAAGAGTTGGTCCAGATCAGAAGCCAATTGTTGTGCACTGCAGGTTAATATTTTTCTTTTCATGTTCAGACAACTCTTTGGAAAGGAAAATAAGAATATTTGAAAGAGGAGACAGTGTAACATCAACCATTTTATTCAGAGGATTTTTCCTATGAGGTATATTTTGTTCTAAATCTTTTACTTAAAATTCCATAGTATAGATATTATTTTATTATTTCAGTGCTGGTGTTGGGAGATCTGGAACTTTCATTGCCCTGGACAGGATATTATTCAGCATTCGCACATCAGACTATGTGGATATATTTGGTATTGTCTATGAGATGAGGCGAGAAAGAGTATCTATGGTACAAACTGAGCAGCAGTATATATGCATCCACCAGTGCCTTCTAGCTGTTTTAGAAGGAAGAGAAAATGAACACCCAGTACATGAAATTCATGATAATCAGGGTTATGAAGGTAAGTTGCTTCTGGATAGTTTGTGAAATATACTTGCATATGCATTTCTTATGATAATTTTCTTTTGATTAATGATTAATTCTTATAGATTAATGAAAGAGGATCAATTTTGCTCATGAAAATATATTCATTTAGGTAGTGTTTATATAAAATAGTTTCTTGTTAATGAAATTCTATCACTGGCTTAGGGCTCAATGGAATGGTGGTGTCAGGAAAGTCACTGCTGCAAAGATGATTCTCTTTACCTCTGCTTCCAATAGCTATGGTTATTGGGCAACAGTCTGTTGGAACTTTTTATTCTTTTTGGTAATTGCTGGATTCTTGCACATATGAGTGTGACTACACATAATTGATTATTAATGCCTGTCTTTAAATTTGTAGTCAATTCTATGGGCCTGTAATTTATGCTGCATTAGTTTTGATGTGGAATCCATTTGTATTGGCTATTGATTTGCATAGTTCAAATTAGTATTAGCTACTTCGAAAAATTGATTTTGATTATATAAGTCTTTCCAGTAAGAGAGCCAAAAAGCTGAATAACAGTTCTTAATGTTTCTTCTATAGATATAGGATATTTTACATCAGTAGTAAATAATCAGTGAATATTACTTGCACCAGGAAATTAACTCCAAAAATGTAATTATGCATGATAAATACTACTCGAAGTGATTAATAATCTGAAGAATATTTGATGTTGATATGTAATGTTGTTATCCAGTGATTGAAGATAGTATGCATTAAATTAAGGTATTTAATTAATGGAAAATGTTCTTATTCTGTCTTGGAGGTCTGGTATTAAAATGCTTTTGTGACTACGCTAAAAGCATGATCAGAACTTCCCAATAGAGTTGATTTGTTGTTGTTTCTTTAAATAATGGACCATCAGAATGTAAACAACCCCCATCAGTTTGACCTCAGATCATCAGAACTGTTGAAAAAAGTCTGTAGATATAAGATGGGAGGGAACCCTTGACACCAGGCCTCAGAGATAAAAAAAGAACATTTTTCATTCATAAAAGCTCTTTATTTTCTATCTCTGGTGTGGTATTAAGATGCTTAATAGGAGGTAAATATTGGGCATAAAACTGGTAGAATGAAAGGGAAAGAGGTACTAGTAGTACCCACATTGAGATGCCTGGTTAGGTGGTGTAGTTATTGCCACACAGGGGACATCTTTTGGATGTGGTGTCGTATATTGATTCACAAACTCTCTGCATGAAGACCCACTAATCTGCTTTTTTCACCTTTCCAAGATTTAGAGTTTTTAAAAATGTACGACTGGTAGCTTGGATCAGCAGATTCAAGTATCCTTCTTATTATATTTGCCACATTTAGTTGGGAGCACGGCCTATGTGAATCTGGCTACAACCATAGTGGGTAACAAGAATCTGCTTCAGTATAACATTTTAAAGCAGCTACTGAGCATAAAACATGAGATGACTCATTTTCTAACCATGATGGAATTACTACAGATTCCAATACATGTCTCTGCTGTCCCTTACCCCCCACCCTCCCAGGAAATGAGGATGAAAAGTAAATAAGACATATGAGTTATCTGGTCAAACTGTGTCAGAGAAGGGGATGGTGATAGGGCTGCCAGGTGAGAAATGCTTAGACTTGTGCAAAAGCAATAAGGAATGTTGCTTTGTGAAAACCATCCTGAGGAGATGCATCTACAGAGTACCGGTATGATGAAAGGAGATCCATAACTTACTGCAGAGTCCATAAAGGAATTTTACTACGAGTTGGAGAAATGACCTATGAAGCAATTTCATGGATCTTTCATCCTTTTCCATTCCAAATGTGTATGTTAGTGGATCAGTGCTGCTATATGAAATGAAATAGTAGGAGGTGAATGGAATATATAAGACAAAAACTGAATATGTTTGGAGATACAGAGGCAGGCCTTGTTTTTCTGATGATTCTAAAAAAATTTAATCATGCTGATTGATACTGTCTAATGGTGTAAGGTTAATGTCCTTTGATAAGGTTGTGTACTTATAAAGGCTGGAAAGACTTACTTAAGGCTGTAAATAGAAACTCCATGTACACCGAGGTAAATACTCTATGAAACAGTCCATCAGTTTCCTGAAGCACCTGACACTGGTAGTGGATGAAGACTTCAGTGAAGATCTGGTGTCCATGGTTGTGCTTCCCACAATGGGAAGTTCAGTAAAACTGCTTTTGTATGTTCTCAAGTGGTTGATCACAGGTGTATTGACTGCCTCTTTTTTGTCATGTATCCCTTGATTCTGTAATTAGAGTGAGACAGAAAGTCTGATCTGGGACTGAATGTAATTTTGTGTGAGCTTCAGAAACAGTTTTTGATCCAGAGCCCACTCAACTTAGAATGTAGTCTGATGTGATTATACATCTTCCCACTGATTTTTTTTTTCTCCCTTCGAGATTAGACACAGTTAGATGAAGTGAATGTTGCTTCTTAGTATGAAAAAGAATCTCTGATGGTTGTAGGAGAGTAATCAAACAGAAGGAGCCTTGAGGGTCTGTGGGAATATTCCAATAAGCATTTATTAACTCAACAGATATACTTGAGCCACATACACCGCCTGAAACTGGTATGGTTAAATTTACTTGTTCAATCAGCTTGTATCACAGAGGAGTCTGGACTGATGAATCCTTCTTTGGTATGTCAAATAATTGGTCTAGAAATGCTTTTTTCTTGTTTCCACTACTGAATCAGCTAACAGCTTGTTGATTCTTTATAAGATTGAAGCTGAACATTTCTGAAGGAAAGGAAACCACAGTAGAGGAGGAGATTCTCTTGCTACTTGCTACTGAAAGCCCAAGGAAATAACCCATTTAGTCCATCCTGTGGGCCATGACTCCTACCAACCCAGGAGTCAGCCCAACTTTAGAGAGTCACTTTTTCTCTAGACAAAAAAAAATCTGGGAATTCACCCAGCTATGACCAAGAGATTTCTTTTATTTTTCATGTATTTATCATTTTGAAAAACTTGTGAAGTCAAAGAGCACTTAAGAGAATTAGACCTGGACTTAAATTTTAGAAGTTGGTTGTGTGGGATGTGATAAACAGAAATAGTTGCAAGGACTCTTAACATCCATAAGTTGTGGCATCTTTCTAATCAGAAATCAAACTATTTGTTCATCTCCACATGGAAGATGATGATGTGGTGTATTACATGAGATCTGATTGCACCTTCCCTTGAGTTTGCGTCAAAAAACATATTTTTACTAATGCTGTCAGTACTGATGCTGTTATTCTCATTATAGACATCATGATTATTATAAAGTTATTGACATTACTAACAGCATTATAAGATGTTACAAAATATTTCCAAAAATTAAGGAAAATGGTTAACAGGTTAGGAAATTAATAGAACTCATAATTGGCTCATTTGTAACCTAGTACTTGTGGAGTCATTTATGTGTAAAGACAATCAATAAAATAATATTGCAATGGGCAATGCATATATGCAGATGCCATCACCAGCAGCTTCCAAGTTGATTGATTCTTAGTAATTGCACATTCATGTAATTCTGATCTTTTTACCACTACTTCTTGATGTGACTTTGCTAGAGGAATAATTGAAGTCAAAACATTTTTCTAAATTTTTACATAGAGGTGGTGAATATCATGAGTAAAATTTTTAATGTAGTTTGGTGAAGCATGTGCTGTTCTGTGTTTGGGCTATTGTCCAGCTCATGATTGGACTAATGAGGCATCATCCCAGTTGCATCACCTGATTAGATATCACCTGGCATCAGTGAAATTTTCATCAAGACTTGATGGGAGATCAGCCAGCATGATTGTGCTAAGATGCAAATGCAAATGGAATAAATCAAATAGTTTAGTAAAGTTTGTAAAACTGATATCAGGAAAGTGGTCGAGGTAGTGATGATGAACAACATTTTATAATTACTGAGCATATATTAAAGGTATTGTCAAGGTTGTATGTGTTTTGGAAGCATGTATAGCATTGTAACACATGTAATGAATATTGCTTTCCTTACATAGAATCTACATTTTTAAAAGCTATTTTCATATTTTAAAATAAAGTAGTCATAAATGCCTTTTGATAATGATGCAATTTAAGGTTACTTTGAATAAAATAATTGCATGTTTTTTTTTTTTCAAAACTATGGCTCAGAATAACACCAATAAAGGATTTAGAAACCTGATGTACATATATGTCATGCTTAGTAGCCCATTGGGTCTGATGAATTTAATTGCTTTAGAAAAAGTTGTAGAAGCTTGAGCTTTGTACTAATACAAAATGGTTTATAGTTATGAAGTAGGTATTTTACCTTTTCCAATATTAGCATAACAACACAGATGAAAATATAGACCATGGATAAGAAAAAGAAAGATAATAGCATTTATATACTTGAAAAAAAAAAAAAAAAATATGGTGAATATTTAATACCTTTTTTTTGAAGGTTATATATTTTTTTCTTCTTCCACAGATGATGAAGGGATAGTGGAGTCGGGTATGTGACAGGAGGCGTATGGGTTGCAACCACTTGCAGCCTATACTAAAATATGGAAATGACATGAGTGTTGGACCAGACAGGTCTTGAAAACTTGCCAGAAGACGAAAACAGTTAAGGAAGTTAGGGAAAGTTGTATTTTTTATAAAAAATGATTTCAACTACTTCTACTCAACTACCTTATCAGATGAAACTTGCATTCTTTTTTTTAGCCATGTTTTTCACTTAGATCCTAATGGTTAGGTGTCTGTATTTAATTTACTATTATTAAAATTTACTGATAA
>NW_020871312.1:62774-64747 GCF_003789085.1 Penaeus vannamei | reverse complement strand
TGCTGTTATTTCACCTGGCATCTTTCTAATCAGAAATCAAACTATTTGTTCATCTCCACATGGAAGATGATGATGTGGTGTATTACATGAGATCTGATTGCACCTTCCCTTGAGTTTGCGTCAAAAAACATATTTTTACTAATGCTGTCAGTACTGATGCTGTTATTCTCATTATAGACATCATGATTATTATAAAGTTATTGACATTACTAACAGCATTATAAGATGTTACAAAATATTTCCAAAAATTAAGGAAAATGGTTAACAGGTTAGGAAATTAATAGAACTCATAATTGGCTCATTTGTAACCTAGTACTTGTGGAGTCATTTATGTGTAAAGACAATCAATAAAATAATATTGCAATGGGCAATGCATATATGCAGATGCCATCACCAGCAGCTTCCAAGTTGATTGATTCTTAGTAATTGCACATTCATGTAATTCTGATCTTTTTACCACTACTTCTTGATGTGACTTTGCTAGAGGAATAATTGAAGTCAAAACATTTTTCTAAATTTTTACATAGAGGTGGTGAATATCATGAGTAAAATTTTTAATGTAGTTTGGTGAAGCATGTGCTGTTCTGTGTTTGGGCTATTGTCCAGCTCATGATTGGACTAATGAGGCATCATCCCAGTTGCATCACCTGATTAGATATCACCTGGCATCAGTGAAATTTTCATCAAGACTTGATGGGAGATCAGCCAGCATGATTGTGCTAAGATGCAAATGCAAATGGAATAAATCAAATAGTTTAGTAAAGTTTGTAAAACTGATATCAGGAAAGTGGTCGAGGTAGTGATGATGAACAACATTTTTATAATTACTGAGCATATATTAAAGGTATTGTCAAGGTTGTATGTGTTTTGGAAGCATGTATAGCATTGTAACACATGTAATGAATATTGCTTTCCTTACATAGAATCTACATTTTTAAAAGCTATTTTCATATTTTAAAATAAAGTAGTCATAAATGCCTTTTGATAATGATGCAATTTAAGGTTACTTTGAATAAAATAATTGCATGTTTTTTTTTTTTCAAAACTATGGCTCAGAATAACACCAATAAAGGATTTAGAAACCTGATGTACATATATGTCATGCTTAGTAGCCCATTGGGTCTGATGAATTTAATTGCTTTAGAAAAAGTTGTAGAAGCTTGAGCTTTGTACTAATACAAAATGGTTTATAGTTATGAAGTAGGTATTTTACCTTTTCCAATATTAGCATAACAACACAGATGAAAATATAGACCATGGATAAGAAAAAGAAAGATAATAGCATTTTATATACTTGAAAAAAAAAAAAAAAAAAATATGGTGAATATTTAATACCTTTTTTTTGAAGGTTATATATTTTTTTCTTCTTCCACAGATGATGAAGGGATAGTGGAGTCGGGTATGTGACAGGAGGCGTATGGGTTGCAACCACTTGCAGCCTATACTAAATATGGAAATGACATGAGTGTTGGACCAGACAGGTCTTGAAAACTTGCCAGAAGACGAAAACAGTTAAGGAAGTTAGGGAAAGTTGTATTTTTTATAAAAAATGATTTCAACTACTTCTACTCAACTACCTTATCAGATGAAACTTGCATTCTTTTTTTTTAGCCATGTTTTTCACTTAGATCCTAATGGTTAGGTGTCTGTATTTAATTTACTATTATTAAAATTTACTGATAATTTAAAAGCTTTGTGTTGAGTGATGAGAATATCTGTGGATAGTTTTGAATAAGAATTAATTGACCAGCTAAATTATCATTTAGCTGAACTGAAGATTGGTTTATAACTCAAAATTTTATTTTTAAAATTTATACTTTATTGAAAATGATCAGTGTACCAATAACCCCTATGTAAATAGTGAGAAGGCTTTTTTATGTAACTGTAATTCAGTATAGTCATATTTTTTAAAATGTGTAATTGTGCAATTTAACTTTAGTGAAAAAACTGTAACCATAGCAATTGAAACAAGT
>NW_020871312.1:52774-57774 GCF_003789085.1 Penaeus vannamei | reverse complement strand
GTACTCCTTTCTCCTACTTCATATGTACCACTTCCTAATCCTCCATGCTGGTGCTTTGATAGAGCTGACTGGCGTACTTTCACTTCACTCTCTACTATACCTATCCCTCCACCCTCCTTACCGGCCATTTCAGATATGTTACAATGTTTTACAACCACGATCCTAAGAGCTGCATATACAGCCATTCCTCGAACTTCAAGACCTTACACCTCTTAATGTGTCTCATGGCGGAATTCTGATTGAACCAAAGCGCTTCGCTTAAAACGAGCAGCCTGGAACGGCTATCGCTACAAACGAGGCACCCGGGCGCCGCTCGCGACTACGTGGGGTGGGGCGAGATGCAGCTCTCAGCCCTTATTTCCTTTAAAAGATCATCTGCCCATCTTCGCCGTACAATTAGAAACAGCAAAACAAATAGCTGGCAAAATTATGTTTCCTCAATTACATCTACATCTATTTCCGCTGTTTGGTGACGGATCCATAAATTATCAGGCAAACATCCCCCCCATCATGCACCCGTCCTCCATATTCGAGATACTCTCATCTCTGAGCCTGTCGAAGTAGCTAATGAACTAGGCGACTATTTCAGCCAGGTCAGTAGTGGCTCTCACCTTTCCCCACACTTTTCTTCCATTAAAGCCATCAAAGAACGCATCCCTATTACCTTCACCCTATCCTCTGATGAGTCCTATAATGCTCCTTTTTCTTCTTCTGAACTCAATGCAGCATTACAGTCGTGCCGCAACACTCATGAAGGCCCTGATGGTATTCACTATCGTATGCTCCGACACCTCCCATCTTCTTCTCTATCCTTCCTTTTAACTATTTTCAACTACATATGGACGTCAGGAAATTTTCCTTCTCATTGGCGAGATGCTCTTATCCTACCTTTCGTAAAACCCAATAAATCAGGTACCCTACCCCAAGATTACCGCCCCATAGCTCTAACTAGCTGCTTGTGCAAACTACTAGAACGAATGGTTAACTTCCGCTTAATGTGGTATCTTGAATCTCATAATCTCCTTTCTCCTTCCCAGTTTGGTTTCCGACGTGCCCGAAGTACAGCAGGCCCACTTACCCATTTCGAGACATATATTACATCGGCATTTGCACGCCATGAATCCGTATTAGTCATATTCTTTGATCTAGAAAAAGCATGATACCACATGGCGATACCATATCCTCCAACAATTGTCCTCCTTAGGTTTATGTGGAAACATGGGCGTTTTCATTAAATCTTTCCTTTCTAAACGTACTTTCCAGGTCAAAATTGCCTCTTCCACGTCATCTTTTCCTCAATTCGAAGGCGTCCCACAAGGAAGTGTGCTTAGTACCACTTTATTCCTTGCTGTAAATGACATAGTCTCAGTTCTACCACCAGGAGCCCGGGCATCACTATATGTTGATGACTTGACCATCTATACATCTGGGGCATCCATACCAGATCTCTGTCAATTCCTTCAGCCTGCAATAACATCAGTAACTTCTTGGGCCACCAACTATGGCTTTCGCTTCTCTACCTCCGAATCTTCCCCCATCCTTTTCTCTCGCTCACGTACGGTCCCCAAACCCCCACTCTTCTTATATAACGCTCCACTCCAACACCATTCTTCTGGCAAATTCCAAGGCGTTATATTTGATTCCAAATTGTCCTGGCGAGACCATATCTTGTACATCAAAGAAAAAGCTCAACGCCGTCTCTGAATCTTACAAACTCTTTCACACATCTCCTGGGGCTTAGATCGCAAAACTCTCCTCCATCTTCATGTTACCTTGATTCTCTCCACTCTAGATTATGGATGCCATATCTACTTCTCTGCCTCACCCTCTCTTCTTGTTCACCTTGTTACAATCCACCACAGCGGCCTCCGCTTAGCCCTAGGCGCCTTCCGGTCCTCTCCAGTTGAGAGCCTATATACTGAATCTGGCATGCCGTCCCTCTCTCGACGTCGAGCCCTTCTCTCTCTCCGATGCTATGCTCGATTTCACCAATTTTCCCTTACCATTCAACTATTCCACAATCCTTGCTTCATACCTTTACTTCTTCTCCACGTTTACCAACTCCTCTCCCCGTACGCATGGATACCCTCCTCTCCCATTCCCTCTTTCCTCACCTCCGACCTCTCCCACTTTCTGTCCATTCCATTCCTCCATGGCTTATACCTAACCCCTGTATTTGCTTCTCAGTTTCCCTGACCCACCAAAATCAGATATCCCCCCTCTATCCTTCTCACTCATTTCCTTGACCATGTCTCCATTCATTCCTCCAGCATTCATGTTTACACTGACGGTTCCAAATCCATCTCAGGAGCTGGATTCGCAGTAACATTCCCAAATTGTATTTTCAAATACACCCTCCCTCCTGAATCTAGTGTCCTTACTACAGAACTGTATGCACTCCTTTTTGCCTTAAAACGCATATACTTATTCCCATCACCTTCTTTCACTATTTTTACTGACTCCCGTAACTCTTTAACCCTCATAAAGTCTATGCACTCGACCAATCTCCTTGTCTGTAAGATCCAGAACTAGTTGTTCTATCTATCCACACGTCACAAATCTGTCAGATTTTGCTGGGTACCCAGCCATGCTGGAATCCCTGGCAATGAACAGGCAGATACTCTTGCACGCTATGACGCAATGTCCACATCACCTCAACTACGCTTCTCACATATTCCAGCTACGGATTATTACCCCCACTTTAAAACCTTCTTGTATACCCGATGGCAATCCTTTTGGTCAAGCCTCAACAACAATAAATTACATACTGTAAAACCATCAATCTCCTCTTGGTCAGCTCCATTTCACAAAAACAGACGTTGGGAGACGGCCCTTGCACGCTTACGTATTGGCCACACTCGCCTATCTAATGTCACGCTCAGACCCGCCCCTATGTCCTTTATGTAACGTCCCTCTTTCAGTTCCACACATTCTCTTATCCTGTCCACGCTTTAATACAGTACGTACCTCTGCTTTTCCACACCTATCCTCCCTTCACCGACCTCCCAACATATCAGACATCCTTACAGAACCCCACAGCTTCTGCCTCGACAACCTATTCTCCTTCCTCAGACGCATAAATATCCTTCACTTGATCTAACTCCCTTACCTAAAGCATAACCTTTTCCCTCATCTACAGCCTTTCAACACTACTCTAGATAGCTGACACATAGCAACTATCACCTGACATCCCCCTTTACTATACCTTCCTATAGTGCTATATGACCTTAGATGTCTAGCACATTTATTTTAACCATTAACCATTCGTCATTTTACTGTGAAAAATTTACACACTTTAAAATTAAAAACAACATTTATAAGAAAAATACTAACTAAAATAAATAAGTAAATGATAGATCAATGAAATAGATAAAAAGAAATAAAATATATTTTTGTATCACACAAGTAATTGGTTTAAGATCATTTTCTTAGGTGATAGAAAAAATTGTAATGTAAAATCCATGTATTATTTTATTTAGTTTTTTACAAAAATAAACTGTATTACTGTTAATAAATCAAAATAACGAAAATGCCGGTGTGACGGAAGAAGGGCTGGAACTGACGCTCCCTGCTGTGCCGAAACGGTCTGTGGTTGGCTGAACGCGTGGCGCAGTATAATAATCCGTTTTCATTGGCTCTGGCACCACCCAGGGCTTAAATCCATCTCGCACATATTTCAATAGTTAGTCTCGCCGCGTGGACGCCAAAATTAACCCATCAGGAATGTCTCTTTTCCCTTGGATGACACTGCTAAATGATTCTATAATATCTTGTCTACAAGTTGGCGCGTGTAACTCCAAACCGCCATTTTTGTGGGTTACGCCCCTCACGTATATGGGACCTCATATCGACTTGAACAGGTTCTCCTTGCCGGCTTCCAAGCCTTCCAGGAGACCTGCAAGCCAAGGGGCTTCGCCTCATTGCTAAATACATGAAGAGCTGCTACCAGTGATTCAAGTCAGCGCTCCACACATACTTTGGAAAGTAGCTCTGCCCATTATCCAGTCCATGCAAGTGCTGAAAAGTGTTGGTGCAAGGACACAGCCTTGCTTCACTCCAGAGTTAACAGGGAAGACGCCCGACAGATCCCCATCACACTTTACAACACTTTCAGTACCAGTATACAGGAATGCTATTAATCCAATAATCTGTGTCGGAATGCACCGAATTAAATCCCTTCTTGAGGTCGATGTAGCCTGCAAGCAGCCCACGACCGAACTCACGATGACGTTCTACAGTGACTCGAAGCGATAGGACACGGTCTATTGTGGACTTGCCAGGAGTGAATGCAGATTGCTCCGGTCTATGGTGCTTTAGTAGGTGGTTCCGGATCCGTTTCAGAAGGTGGGCGAAAACATTGCTTGGTATACTGAACAATGTGATGCCATGGTAGTTGCTACAGTCCCAATTATCCCATTTCCCCTTCAAGAGAGGGATGACCACGCCCCTCAACAAGTCAGGGGGAATGGACCCGGAATGCCAGGTGGCACCCAGGACACCATGCAAGCCCTATGCTATACGCTCACCCCCAGCCTTTAGCAGTTTAGCAAGGATATCGTATATGCCTGCAGCTTTCCCACTCTTCTGCTTAGAGATCGCCTCCTTCTCCTCATTCAGGGTAGGGGGATCTTCGCTGATTGGGTCAGGCCCAAGGATTGTAACATCCCTTGCATCTAGACTAACTGCTGATACTTGATACAATTGCTCAAAATACTCAGCCCAACGTTCACGAACCCCAACATGGTCTAATCTGATCCGTCCATCCGTGAAGAAGGATTGGAGTACAGCTTTCTCAGGGCTTGGTAGGCAGGACGATGGTTATTTACTAGGAAATGGCTTTCTACCTCCTAAGCAAGATTCCTGATGAAATGTTCCTTATCCCTTCTCAGCAGAGTCCAAGCCCTGCGCATCAAGGAACGGCACAAAGCCCGATTGCCGTTTAGATGAGCGAGATGAAATTCTGCCTTGTCCTCGGACGTTCACCAATGGACTCCTGGGCT
>NW_020871312.1:47774-50274 GCF_003789085.1 Penaeus vannamei | reverse complement strand
GACACGAAAGATTAGAAATGCAGCCGTCAGCCAATCGTGTTACTTTGCCCCGTCTCTTTATATACCGCATTTTCTCGCCAAATATACACACACTTCACAGTCGTCTCTTCAATTTGAGTTTAATTCTCCTGTCTGCTCAGGGCTTAGGGCTCTCACAATTACCTCGCCCTAGGCCTCTCTACAGGCAGTTTCACCTGTTAGCGACCAGCTCGTTTAGTAGTTTGCGGACATTAGACACCTAACAATTTGTATTTTGATATCATTAAAAATAAAACATTTTTGAAGTTTTCCCTTCCCTTCAGGTGCGACTGCCTGAAAGTTTAACCATACAGATGGCGCCGCTACTATCGGGGGGAAAACAAGCTCCGTCCGATGCACTGACGGCGCGGGAATGGTCGTGAAGCGATCATGCGATGCCATCCGCGATACGCTCACACCTCACGTATGAGTTGCCACTTTCCCTAAAGAGCACACACTTACTAACTCTATATTACAAAATTTCATATTGTTAATAATTGTTTTAACTACACAAACAGTCACACACTGAGATCAGACTTGTAACCAACTCTCACCTCACACCTGTTCCCTTGCTCTCACCATTCTTTCATTGATATAATATATATATATATATATATATATATATATATATATATATATATATATATTTTTTTTTATCATATTATCGTTGTCCTCAAAATAATTTAGTGTTTTATTTTTTTCTCAGTGCAAACAACTACATATTTATTCAGTTATTCTGTTCGGTTGTCCCGCGTATATTATTCATGATTATTGTTTGTGAATTTACAAAGTAATCGTGTCTTTTATGTGGTATATCTATTCATAATTCGTTATTGCTTGTGTTTTCACAACATTCTTTGAATTCAAACATGAAACATCACTTCCTTCCACTTGCCGCGCTAACCGTTTGCTTATTTACACGTGTCGATGACCTGCGTTACTCACCTGCTTGACCGCTCTGCAAGGGATGAATTGTACGAAGTACCTTACGTTTTATAACTGATTCTAACTCGCTTTAATGACGTCTACTCTCAGTGTTCGATATCTTGTCCTTAGTAATGCTGGAATTCATGCGTCTTTAGTTTTAAGGAATTAGTGAATATGTAACATGTAACTGATGGAGTCGATATCTGTTGCAATAAGGGTAATGCACTGCAGACACTATGATTTATATAGGCTTACATGGTTATTCTCACCACAAATTATTAATTTTAAGCCGGCTCATGGCCGTAAAAACTGGAATCGCGCCCGTGAATCTACTACAAAGGAATGTACCTTGTCGCATGTTGTCTACTATGAAGGAATCGTGCCCTGCTGCACGGTTTGTTTACTAGCACTTACGTTCATACAGCGCTTGAGATGTACTCCTTAACTTTACGTTCAGGCCCAAGCTGCCTATATGTGTCCGAAGCATAATAACGTCTATTTAGCCGGAAGATATGAAATTCTGGTTCATTAATTCTAGTCTCTACAACATGATGGCACTCTACTGAACTCGCTAATCCTAACAAATCTTAGTATTTAACGCCTCATGTGACACATTGCCTCTCGTGACACTGTCCTTACTATGCTCTTATTTCCTGGCATCTTGGTATGGTTACTGACATGTAACTTACCATCCTCCCCCTTATCCCCTTTACTGGCCTGGTACACTTATATTTCAGCCCCTGAAGACGATGTGACCCTCCTCGCTACTGAATATTGCACTTCACTGCAGAACCTCCACTACACTGCTCCCCTGGCACTAGACGACCTTAGGGACCATATATCACCAGCAACCATCTGTAGAAGCCTAGCAGAGCTTGCCACCAGACGCGCTATCAGTGCATAAGACGTCGCAGATAGCTCGTGACGAGCTTTTTAAGTGGCCGAGCGGATGTCAACAATATGCTCATGGCTGGATTTCCTCTTTTGCACTTAGGCCCCTGCAGCTGCCTTCCTCCATCAACGGATGCAGGTGTTCACTCTCCTTTCCTTTTTGACGCTTTCTCCTAAGCAAGCAAAGCACTCTTGCAAGGAACAGCTGCATAAAAGAATGTCTTGTCAGATGGTAAGGCAGAACAAGAGGCAGACCCGAGAGAACAAGAGCGGTAGGCGACGGTCGCGCTCGTCACCGCTCATCCCTCGGCACCCGGGCCACGGGTGTCGTGGGTCACACATCTACCTCCCCCAATAAACCCTCTAGCAAAGTCCCCTTTCATTCAGCTGCTCTGTGCCCCAACCTCTTACACACACACAAACATATATATATATATATATATATATATATATATATATATACACACACACACACACATATACATGTATATATTTGAATGCATGTATATATATACATTAAAAAAAAAGAAAAAAGGAGAGAAAAAAATATATATATACATATATATATATATATATATATATATATATATATATATATATATATATATATATATATATTGGATCCTATTGTGGACCTCTCTGCGGTAGTACCTCACTCAAAAGC
>NW_020871312.1:27774-37774 GCF_003789085.1 Penaeus vannamei | reverse complement strand
TGTATATATATATTTCTATATATTTATATACATATCATATTTGTATATATGTCTTATATATGTATTCTACTGTGTGTGTGTGTGTGTGTGTGTGTTGTGTTGTGTGTGTGTGTGTGTGTGTGTGTGTTGTGTGGTGTGTGTGGTGTGTGGGTGGGTGTGTGTGTGAGAGAGAGAGAGAGAGAGAGAGAGAGAGAGAGAGAGAGAGAGAGAGAGAGTGAGTGAGTGAGTGAGTGAGTGAGTGAGTGAGTGAGTGTGAGTTAATACGGAAAACGACGGCATGATGACATACCATACTGAGAACATGAGTAATTTGGTGACGGAGGTTATGACACCAAAACTGTTTACGAATGCATCTCACGCATGTAAAAGGCCAATTTTCTTGATATTTGTAGAGATGATTTATTTTTATTTTTGGAAAGGGGATGGGGAGGAAGGTATGTGTGCGCGCGTGCGTTCGTTCTCGCCACCTGCGGACCGACGGTGAAACCCGGCCGGGGTCGGTAATGTTACACCAAAGTGAATTTCCTCCACCTTCTGGCGCGTCGACTCAGGGTTTGTTCAGAAGACCTCTAAGGCGGAGACGCTGTGCCTGCGGACAGGAAGAACGGGGGCGGCCGGGGGCGTCTTTTCCTCGGGCGGGACTCGCCGGGAGCTTCAAAGGAAAATAATTATCTTCTCAGCGCAAGAGATACCATGATGGCGATGCGAATAGATTTACACTAGATCATGTATTTCTCATGAGTGTTTCATCGACACGCGTCAGGCACACCCCTTACGCGCTTAACTATCCAGTCTCATCTGTACCTTTTTCTACGTTTGTCACGATAAACTCATCGGAGCCTGACTCTCCCGGAAGCCAAGGGCGAGCAGAGAGGGCACTTGGACGGGTCATATTCAGGGCCACAGGAAGTGCCAGATCTCAATGAGTAATTTCTCCTCGAAGCCCGATTTCATTCATGGCCAACATCCCCGATGAGCCCTTTCAACCTTTTACGTTCAAAAATGGAACGTTTATAGTTAGATGATATTTTGTTTAAAGTTCACCAGTTTGTCGAGTTCCTTTAAGTAGTAATATTCAGTTGGCTTTTGAGGAAAAATGGTGCCCAATATTGATACACATAAGAAGCAATAATTTCCAAGCAAATTTAATTATTTCAGTAAATGATATTATTTGGCCAATACGAGGCAAATCTCATGAAACATATCCATCTACGCCACATTGTGATCGCCAGTTTGGTTTTAGATTTCGAACAATTGCTTGTTGAACATGCAAGGAACGCGAGAGAAGCTTACCCTCCGAGCCCTCAGTCTGAAGGGGAAAAAGACTGCTCTCGCCTAACATGGAAATATGTCCTTTAGATTTTCAGTACTGGTCATCATGTTAAAAAGCTTAAATAGATATGTACTGAAGTTTTGTTAACATATGTAATATTTTATGAAATGCTTTTGGAAAGGCGTTGTCATCTTGGCGTGAGTTCGGCGAGGGCCTGCTTCTTGGTGACCACGCCCACCTCCGTGACTGCAGATATGAATGCATTAAGCTAACGCTGCATAAATACTACTAATGCAAACTGATGTGCATAAGAGTGATGATCGCCGTCTGCACGATTGTTGAAATGTAGAGTACGATCCGAGCTACTTCAGAAAATGAAATGGCGGTCCCGCAGTTTGTGGCTCCTAATTGGATTGACATGCACGGGGTTGGGCGATCCTCGCATATTGGCCTGCTTGTCAATCTAATGCTACGCCATTATTACGGCAACTGCTGACAGGCAGGTAACCGGAAGGGACTCGTGATTTCCCCCTCGTTCCTGACTGAAAACTATCCGGCCAGAGCATCTTCGGGCAAGGAGGCACTAACGAAGGGAATCCCAACGCGAAGAGGAAACAAACAAAAAAAATGTACTAGGCATTAGCACACAACTGCTCAAACATATACGCACAAGAACACACCCGCATGCACACATACACGCACCCACTCACATGCACATGGACGCACCCACCCACACAAACATACCTGGATATACCCACACCCACCCACCTACCGCCGCACACACTCACACAACACACACACACCCTAGAGTAATGCACGTACACACGTATGAAAGAAAATTTCGGTGCCTCGCTTTACAGTGAGGCATGCTGAGTGGGAGTCACGTGGCCAGTATTGATGCAGGGCTGGGCCAGATTTCTTCCCGGGAGGCGTTAGTCATTCCGAGGGCGGCGCCGGCCCGGAGGAAAAGGCAGAACTTGAACGAACAGACTGTGACTTCTCTTAACAAGTGTTTGCATAACATTGTGATGAATACGAGACAATGTTCAGATAATTTCCGTTTAATTTATTCTCGACGTTTTTATTATTTTTTTTTTTAAATCAGAGGTGTGAAGGGTGAGGCGTGGGATATAAGAGGTCTTTGTGGTCAGTGAACACTTCGTACGAGGCCCGTCTTTCATCCGTCGATGAGAAACACTTTCCAGAAAGTTATCTTTCGCTTTCTTATTTTTGTTAGCTCTAATTATCTCAATAATAAAGTAGAGATATATTCAATCAGGCATGTGATTACGCACATACGGATAGCATTTGGACCACTTGATTATTCAGAAGAGAACATGCACTCTGATGGAACATTTAGAGGGAAGGCTGTCTGTGCATCAGTTCTAAGATTACAAAAAAACTCACACGGCATCTAATTAGATGATGTTTAGACGATATAGGCTTTCTTGACAGAACCTTCGCGAAGGCAATGAAGGACAGTGAACCCTCGTCTGCCTCGCCTCCGGCACGCTTTCCTTCTGCTGCATGTCACTACCGTGTCGACGGAAAACCTGTTCTTGAATTGCTTACGGATATTTTTATCGTAAAAATGATAGCACTGTTTCGTCTCCCAAAGTAACATTTCTACAAATGTTACTTTCCAAGCGAGTGCACGTAAGAATGTACCAAGTTCATTTGCTTAAATTTTATTCAGAGGGGCGTCCCTAATCGTCTTTGAATGGGATGCAGGTCCCCAGGTTGGAAAAAAACTCCCTATATATTTGCCGATAAGGTTGACAAAAAAGCATTGGAGGTGCGGCACCCTCCTCGTTACGCCCCGGCACAGAATATTTGTCATTTAAGCAGAGAGGGAGGAGCGTCACGGTGCAAGGTAGGGCACTGATGACACTTGCAGCCAAGGCACCTCAGGCCAAGGGATGGGTAATTGCCTACCGTTCCTCAGAATCTGTTATGGGATGCGATGCACTGCACCTGGCATCGGTGGCCAGCTCGCCTACAACTACATGCACTAAGTCAGACAGCTCTAAAGTATTAGTAGGAGAGCTGTCCTCATTTCATCTGAGTTTTTGTGAAGGCAGAGTGGTAGGTAATTAAACCGACATTTTGATAGGCTATCTCGCGCAACAACTAGTGGCCGGAGTGCACGTTTCTTTATTGTATGCTATAACTGGTTTTGGCGCTCATACATGTGTGTTTGTGTACCTATATATGTATTTATATGCGTGTGTGTGGATATATATATATATATATATATATATATATATATATATATATATATGTATGCATATATATGTATGTATACACATACACATATGCATACACATACACATATACATATACGTATGCATATACATATCCGTATCCGTACACACACGCGCACATACATATACTCACGCGCACACGCACACGCACACGCACCTCCACACACACAAAGATAATAAGTTGGTCCATTTTAACGGTCTGATATATAGAACACTCTATTCGAAACAAGAAAATTAGTTTTATTCAAAGCTTCGCACTTCACATTTGCGTTTTTTCGAACACCACTCCGGAAGAACCCGTCCTAACCCCAGCATTAGCTAGGACTTTCACTCAACGTGCCTCACTAAACTCTGTCTGGTATGCTCTACACTTCTTCCATGATGTTTTGTGTGTATCTACTTGTGCATATGTGTGCTCTTATGTGCATATATGAATAGGTTAACGGCAATAGTATACTTTATCATGATTATATATTTTTTTCAAATCTTGGCCGATGGTCTCTGGTCTGAAAAGTGTATGAAAGTTGCTGAAAGTTCTAATAAGAGCTAAAATATTCAAAATATTTTACATGGCAGAAAAAGATCCCCCTTTTTGGAAGAGAGGGGGAGGTCAGTCTGCTACAACAGTATATATTCCAAATGTATCCTACCCTTCTTAAGCTCAACCTATGAAACTCTAAGCTAACCCAATTTGACAGTCAAACAATTAAACTTAACTAATATAACCTACACAAACATTACCCGCCAAGACGTTGCTTGAATTTAGACGTGCAAACAACAAACTATTGCGCATTTTTTATTTGTTATCTCTAGATAGGATAGGGCCCCCCTTAAGAAAATATTGTTTTCCGATGCTATGAATTTGAATTTACCTCCTTAAAACCTGGTTGTATGTACAGTCTGGAACACACTAAATGCCAGCAGAGGAGACAGCATAGTTCTCTGCACCAGGTGACACCGTTACATGAGGTAGACAATTACTACAACTTTTGTATCATAATGGTTGTTGACATGAACAACTGGCGATTGCAAATCAGTAGAATCCTCTGACCAACATAATTGTAAACTCGAGGAAAATATAAGAAGGAATAATCTTCAGATCTCGAGTTAATTCATTATATGAATGATCTGCATGGCTGTATCATTTGTGAATTACCAACGTTGGTGCTAGACTTTGGCGTTTGTAGTGTTTGTTATTGTTATTGTATTTTTCTTATTGTTAGTATTGTTATTGTTATTGCTAGTGTTCATCATCACCATCATGGTTGTTCTATTAATTTTTATTGCTACAACAATACTGTCAATCATTCTAGTCATTAACTGTATAATGATAATACTTACATTAATGAAATTATTAATAGCAATAATCAATTTGGATTAAAACAGATGACAGTTTATTGCTTTTTATACAGACGCGTTGAGTACACTGTCCAAATGCAGCAGATTATTTTTTGCGATTCAAAGAAGGCAATCCCAAGCTGTCAAATTGCTATGATATAAAAATGAAAAAAGATTAGCATGCTGGTGACCAATCAGCGTTTCAGGAATATTGTATTTGAAGTGTTATAAAAGACACCTTCAGACATAATTCATGTCTTTAACACATCATACATCCCGCAACGTGTTTAAGGCGTATGGTGGGAGCCGTGAAATTAGATCATTCAATCATTAGATCAGGCTAGTAACTGGACCGACGAGTCCAATGTCTCGAAAGTAATCAGTGCACGAAACAATATTTCCTAATTTTTTGAACGTGTAGTATTTAATCGGTTAATATTACTATTTTTTGCTGTGGCTGTTGATAATGACAGCAGTAGCGATAATAATAATGATCAGTATAATGACTAATAATGATAATGGTAGTGATGATGATGATGACAATGATAATAATAATAATAATGCTAATGATAATAATGCTAATGTTAATGCTAATGCTAATGCTAATGCTAATGCTAATAATGATAATAATAATAATAATAATAATAATAATAATAATAATAATAATAATAATAATAATAATAATATAGTAATATAGTGATGATAACGATAATAGTTGTAGTTATGATGATGGTAATAGTAATAATGGTAATGATAATAATAATATGGTAATAAAAATCATAATAGTAACAACACCACCACCAATAATAATGATGATGATGATGATAATAATAATAATAATAATAATAATAATAATAATAATAATAATAATAATAATAATAATAATAATAATAATAACGATAGTTATGATAGCAATGATATTGATACTAGTAAAGATAATGGTATGATGATACTACTAATAATGATAATGATAATAAGATAGTGATTGTGATGATAATAATAATTAGATATAAGGATGATATTGATAGTGATAATAATAATAATGATTAGTTATAATGATAACAATAATAATGATAACAATGCTGCTGCTGCTGATGATGATGATGTTAATGAATGTCATATAAATGAAAGTGAAAATAACAGTAATAATAATAATGAATAATGATAACAAGAACTATAGTAAAAGAAAGAAGAAAAGGAAAAACTGATTAAAAGTATATTTTAAAGAATTGGTAAGCAGTGGTGGCCATGCTATCAAGAGTACAATAGATGAGAATGATTTATCAGATGGTCACGAATAGTTGCACATCCTATGACCTGCAGAGGCCGAGATGCTATAGCAGTGGTTCTCTGTATGGGACTGGGTGCCATGGGCTTTGCCTAGGGGTTCTGGAAGATTCCGCAGTAAAATCAATTTCGTACCAAATTTTTCATTTGTTCTCATTTTTGTAAATGAAAGTTTGTCATCTGAGCATGGTAAACTGTTTATTTTGTTTCAATTTCCTGTAATTTGTGGAACAAGCAAATATTGACAAAATTCGTGTGAGATGGGGGTTGGGGTTGAGGAAAAGGTGCCGCGGGAACGACCACGTAAGTTTAGGGGCCATTCCGGCAGAGTTCAGAACGACTGTGTTGGACGGTGGGGTCGGGGGAGGGGGGGGCGAAACAGGGAAGGTATAAGGTGGGGCTTGTAGGAAGTTCCAAAATATCGCTGGAATGATTATGCGCCCATGTTTGCTTGTATATTTATGTTTATGTGGGTTTCTAAATCATGATTTTGTTTAATAATACAAGGTATAAAAGTATATTGCATAAAATTAGGGTCTGCTTTCAACAAGCAGCTTCTAGACCTCACGAAATAGTATAACGCACGGACACGGATAATTTAATCTTAATTGCTGGCGTGTTTTATTGCATTCATATCTGTGAGATTTTTCTTGCGTCATTCATATTACTTGTTTACGAAGCCATACCAAGAAACCAATTGTGTCCGTAATATTTATAAGATTCCGCATCATGAAGGAGAAAGAGTGAGCGAAAGAGTGAGCGAAAGAGCGAGTGGGAGAAAGAGTGAGTGAGTGAGAAAAAGTGAGTGAGTAAGAAAGAATGAATGAGTGAAAGGGTGAATGAATGAGTGAGAGAAAGATTAAGTAAGAAAGAGACAGAATGAATGATTGAAAGAGTGAGTGAGTGAGAGAAAGTGATTGAGTGAGAGAAAGTGATTGAGTGAGAGAAAGTGATTGAGTGAGAGGAAGAGTGATTGAGTGAGTGAGAGCGAGAGAGAGAGAGAGAGAGAGAGAGAGAGAGAGAGAGAGAGAGAGAGAGAGAGAGAGAGAGAGAGAGAGAGAGAGAGAGAGAGAGAGAGAGAAGAGAGGTGGGGAGGGGGGGCATGTACAGTATGTGCATGTGTGCCTTTGTATTTATTCTCATGGGAGAATAGAGAGAGAGAGAAAGAGAAAGGGGAAGAGAGAGTGAAAGGGAGAGGGAGAGAGAGGGGTGGAGAGAGAGGGAGAAAGGGGTGGAGAGAGAGGGAGAAAGGGGTAGAGAGAGAGGGAGAGAAAGGGGTAGAGAGAGAGAAGGGGTAGAGAGAGAGGGGAGAGAAGGGGTAGAGAGAGAGGGAGAGAAAGGGTTAGAGAGAGAGGGAGAGAAAGGGTTAGAGAGAGAGGGAGAGAAAGGGTTAGAGAGAGAGGGAGAGAAAGGTAGAGAGAGAGGAGAGAAAGGGTAGAGAGAGAGGGAGAGAAAGGGTTAAGAGAGAGAGGGAGAGAAAGGGTTAGAGAGAGAGGGAGAGAAAGGGGTAGAGAGAGAGGGAGAGAAAGGGGTAGAGAGAGAGAGAAAGGGGTAGAGAGAGAGGGGGGGGTAGAGAGAGAGAGAAAGGGGTAGAGAAGGGGGAGAAGGGTAGAGAGAGAGAGAGAGAAAGGGGTAGAGAGAGAGAGAGAGAGAGAAAGGGGTAGAGAGAGAGGGAGAGAAAGGGGTAGTGAGAGAGGGAGAGAAAGGGTAGTGAAGAGGGAGAGAAAGGGGTAGAGAGAGAGGGAGAGAAAGGGGTAGAGAGAGATAGAGAGAAAGGGGTAGAGAGAGATAGAGAGAAAGGGGTAGAGAGAGATAGAGAGAAAGGGGTAGAGAGAGATAGAGAGAAAGGGGTAGAGAGAGAGAAGAGAGAGGGGAGAGAGAGAAGAGAGAAAGGGGAGAGAGAGATAGAGAGAAGGTAGAGAGAGATAGAGGGTAGAGAGAGATAGAGAAAAGGGGTAGAGAGAGAGAGAGAAGTAGTAGAGAGAAAGGGTAAGAGAGAGATAGAGAGAGTAGAGAGAGAGAGAAAGAGGAGAGTAGAGAGAAGGGGTAAGAGAGAGAGAGAGAGAAAGGGTAAGAGAGAGAGAGAGAAAGGGGAGAGAGAGAGAGAGAAAGGGTGAGAGAGAGAGGAGAGAAAGGGTAGAGAGAGAGAGAGAGAGAAAGGGTAGAGAGAGAGAGAGAGAAAGGGAGAGAGAGAGAGAGAGAAAGGGGTAGAGAGAGAGAGAGAGAGGGGAGAGGAGAGAGAGAAAGGGGTAGAGAAGAGAGAGGAGAAGGGGTAGGAGAGAGAGGGAGGGAGAGAGAGAAGGGAGGGAGAAGAGAGAGAGGGAGGGGAGAGAGAGAGAGGGAGGAGAGAGAGAGGGAGAGAGAGAGAGGGAAGGGAGAGAGAGAGAGGGAGGGAGAGAGAGAGAGGGAGGGAGAGAGAGGGAGGAGAGGGAAGGGAGAGGAGGGAGAGAGAGAGAGGGAGAGGACGAGAGAGGAGAGAGAGAGGGAGAGGAGGGAGGGAGAGAGAGAGAGAGGGAGAGAGAGAGAGAGAGAGAGAGAGAGGGAGAGGGGAGGAGGGAGGGAGGGAGAGAGAGAGAGAGGAGAGAGAGAGAGAGAGAGAGAGAGAGAGAGAGAGGAGAGAGAGAGGAGGGAGAGGGGAGGAGAGAGGGAGAGAGAGAGAGAGAGAGAGAGAGAGAGAGAGAGAGAGAGAGAGAGAGAGAGGGAGAGAGGGAGAGAGAGAGAGAGAGAGAGAGAGAGAGAGAGAGAGAGAGAGAGGAGAGGGAGGAGAGAGAGAGAGAGGGAGGGAAGAGAGAGAAGAGAAGGGAGGGAGAAGAAAGAAGAGAGGGAGGGGGAGAGAGGAGAGAGAGAGGGAGGAGGGAGAAGAGAGAGAGAGGGAGGGGAGAAAGAGAGAGAGAGGGAGGGAGAGAAAGAGAGAGAGAGGGAGGAGAGAGAAAGAGAGAGAGAGAGAGAGAGAGGAGAGAGAGAGGGAGAGAGAAGAGAGAGAGGGAGGGAGAGAAAAGAGAGAGAGGGAGAAGAGAAAGAGAGAGAGATAGAGGAGAGAGAGGAAAGAGAGAAGAGAGAGGGAGAGAAGAGAGAGAGAGGGAGAGGGAGCGAAGAGAGAGAGAGAGAAGGGAGGGAGAGAGGGAAGAGAGAGAGAGAGGGAGGGAGAGAAAGAGAGAGAGAGAGAGGGAGAGAGAGAAAGAGAGAGAGAGAGAGAGGGAGGGAGAGAAAGAGAGAGAGAGAGGGAGGGAGAGAAAGAGAGAGAGAGAGGGAGGGAGAGAAAGAGAGAGAGAGAGGGAGGGGAGAGAGAGAGAGGGGAGAAGAAGAGAGAGAGAGGGATGGAAAGAGGAGAGAGAAGAGAGGAGGGAGAGGAAAGAGAGAGAGAGAGAGGGAGGGAGAGAAAGAGAGAGAGAGAGAGGGAGGGAGAGAAAGAGAGAGAGAGAGGGAGGGAGAGAAAGAGAGAGTAGAGGAGGAGAGAAAGAGAGAGAGAGAGGAGGGAGAGAAAGAGAGAGGAGAGGGAGGGAGAAGAGAGAGAGAGAGGAGAGGGAGAGAAAGAGAGAAGAGAGGAGGGAGAGAGAAAGAGAAGAGAGCGAGAGGGAGGGAGAGAAGAGAGGAGAGGAAGGGAGAGAAAGAGAGAGAAGGGAGGGAGAGAAAGAGAGAGAGAGAGGGGGGGGAGGGAGAGAAAGAGAGAGAGAGAGGAGGGAGAGAAAGAGAGAGAGGAGGAGAGGGGAGAGAAAGAGAGAGAGAGAGGGAGGGAGAGAAAGAGAGAGAAGAGAGGCGGGCCGGGAGAGAAAAGAGAGAGAGAGGGGAGGGAGAGAAAGAGAGAGAGAAGAGGGAGGGCAGAGAAAGAAGGAAGAAG
>NW_020871312.1:0-22500 GCF_003789085.1 Penaeus vannamei | reverse complement strand
TCAGCTTTCTCAGGGCTTGGTATGCAGGACGAAGGTCATTTACTAAGAAATGCCTTCTACCTCCTCTGCAAGACTCCTAATAAACTGTTCCTTGTCCCTTCTTAACAGGGACCGAGTTCTGCGCACATGAGAACGGTGCAATTCCCGATCCCCTGAGCGTACACAGCAATAAGAGACATGAAGCCAAAAGATAGCTTCAATCTCAATACCATTATACGCTCATCAACAGGCGTAACCTCTACTACCGAGGGCTGGAGTCTGCTGGAGATGGCAATGGCTACTCCCTGGAGATGGTGGCCGTCACTGCGGCCTGACCAGTAATAGGTGTAGCCACCTACACAGGTCATGCCGCTGCCAGGCCTCCTCACCTCCAAGAGAGCAGCCACCTCAACTCTCAGCCTCCCCAGTTCCCTCAGCAGTAGAGGCAACCAATCATCCTGACGCAAAGAACGGACATTCCAAGCCCCCACCCTGACTTCCCGCCTGAGGTTCAACCTCTGGCAGTCGCTCCAGGTGGATGCCACCTCTGCCACCCCCACCGATGCCTGTCCCATATAAAAGGGGTGGCGGCTGCGTGCCCCATCATCCACCTGTGGGGTTCCCGAGGGCTTTCCCCCACAAGCTTCACTCTGGGCTGGCGGCACCAGAGCGCAGGCAAGACGAGTAGTTCCATTCCAGCCTGTGCTCCAACAGTCGCCCTCCCAGCAGGGCCCACAGTCCGCCTCATCTATATAATATATATATATATATATATATATATATAAACATATATATAAAACATATATATATACAATATATATATACTATAATAATATATATATATATCATAATATATTATATACATTATATATACATATATAATATAATAAGATATATGCTATACAATATAAATATATATATATGTACTAGGTATATATACATAGCCCTATACAATAGATACATATATTAGTATACCATTATAGTTATACATGGTATATATATAAATAATATATATTATATTATTTTTAAATGTTAATACAATATCATAGTATATTATAACTATATATATTATAACATTATATATATAATTAATATCATAAATAATATTCTATATATATATACATATATATATAATAGTATATATATATATATTTACTGAGTATATTATATTATATATATAGATAACGGTATAATATATTTTATATTATATATATATTTATTACATACCTATATATATATAGTATATGTACATATATTATAAATGTCAATTATATGATATTCTAGCGCATAATATATGGCATATAGAACATATATATGCATTAATGTAAAAGGAAGTAAACAAAGATATATACATATATATATACATATATAGTATACATTATATATATATATTTCATATTATATATTTACATATAGTATACATATATATATAGCATAAATTGAATTATATATACATAGTAATATAATACGTATATAGTTTGATATTATATATACTATAGTAGTGAGTACAATATATACAATTATATATACATATAAGTATACATAGTATATATTAACAGTATATATACATATATATACAGTATATATTACATATATATTACATATATTATACATACGTATTCACATAACTCTATAGGTATACATATATATATCTTACTATTTATAATATACATGTAAACTATACTATATATATATACATATATTATAACTTATATCAATATATATATTATCTATATATTATCTATATATTTATATCTATTCATATTATACATATATTATACATATATATACATATTATATACATATATTATAGGTATTACAAGTATTTATCTTATATACATTTATACTATATATATATAGTAGATATATACTTATATGTATATATAATATATAGTGGTATATATATGTATGCCCTGATATATCATATATATATACATATAGTAATACAGTATAGTATATTACATATAATACATATTATATACATATATATAATTACAATAATAAGTAGCAGTATATAATATAATATATATACATATAATATATAACATAGTAATAGGTATACACTAGTATATCTATTACATGATTAATATAGTACCGTATAGTAATAGACAAAATAACATAACAGTAGGTATAGATCTATACATGTAGTATATACTATGTACAGTACTATAGTATACATATATATAGCTACAGTAGGTATATAACATATATTATTACATAAAGAAGTATATATATATAACTATATATACTATATAGTTTACATATATATACATACATATATGTATAGCATACATTATAATAATACAAATATTACATACATACATAAGTTATATATACAATATATATACATATTATACATATATAGTATACATATATTTAATAATATCAAGATATATATATACATATATATACAGATATATATATATATGATATATATATATACATATATACATATATATACATTATATATACATACTAATATATATACATATATATATACATATATATATACATATATATATACATATATATACATATATATATACAATATATATACATATATATAAATATATATTATACAATATATACATATACTATATATATAATATATAATATATATATATATATATATATATATATATATAATATATACATATATATATATATATATATATTATATATATATATATATATATATATATAATATATTAATATATATATATATACATATATATATATATATATATATATACATATATATATTATATATATATATATATATATATATATATAATATATATATATATATATATATATATATATACATATATATATATAGAAAATGCGGAAATCAGGTAAAGTGCATTAATGACTGAAATATATATATGGAGAGCGAGAGAGGGATCATTTTTATTCCTGTTTAGTTGATGATTTGATTGATATATTAGACCTGCCCAAAGAAATAGGTTATCGTTTAATATTTCGAAAATAATTATCATGAAATCTTATCACATTGTTTTATTTTAATTTCTCATCATATTTGTTGGACACCAACGACAAATAAAGGCATAAGAATAGGTTTAGTCAAGGCTGAGGGAATATTCCCTTAGCCATATTTATAGATAGATTGAAGCTAGACTCTGCAAGCGTGATTTTACATCATTTATTTTCACCAACAGTTTCGAAAACAATATGATAAAATAGGTTGACTGACAATACACTTTAAATGAATTTGTATCTCCAACTTTAAACTGATATAATAAAAATAAATACTTCCTATAAGTATATGATTGCAAGGGGTGGAGCCAAGTGGCCCTTCACACTCAAGCTGACCCCAACCATACCGTGCTTCATGATTCATGAACGTGACTGGAGGTTGTGGTTCAAAGGAAGCACCCAAAATAAATAACAGGAAAACAAGGGAATCAGTATCTAAATCTTTACACCCCATTACCCTCAAAGTTTTGTGGCCAAAGCCATTTATTAATGTTAGGTTGCTCAAGGGGCGCTATTTGAGATGATACATTATTTACACCCACAAATATTACACACTGTGTATGTGTGTGTGTGTGAGAGAGAAAGATGGGGGGGTTGCTGGCCTTGATAGGATGGGACTGAAACATAGCAGAACACTCATTGTTGCTTTGCCTAGTGAATACAGATCACCCCCTTCCTTTTCCCCCATTTCGTAACTATATTCCAGCGTGTGTTAAGGCTGGGCAGCTAGTTCAAAGCAGGACAAGGAAAGAAAGATACTTCTCTCTAATGACAAAAAGCGCACTACTCGAGAATGGTCGACAACGAGTTTGCTGTTGTGTGTTGCATGTATAACAGCTGCAAACATGTATCACAATAAGTCATGTCATATATGGCAGCAGTAATACCATTGTCTAGGTTAAGATAGACTTTTAATATTGATGATCGTTAAGGGGGTATTTAATGGTTGAAGTCACGTATGATTTTTTTAGGCGTAACGAGCGATGGATAAAATTACTTACGATTGAGTGCATGACGGCAAAATTATAGAATACAGCCTCGAGAGGTAGATACCAAACTTGATTTCAACCCTCGTTCAAGGTAATTCTTTATATCCAATGCGCCTCGTCTTTCCATGCTCTACGTGAGAGCTAGTGTGCCTATCGAGAATTCTCTTTGAAAGGCTGATGAACTGCACACCATTACCATAATACCAATCATAACATATACTCATATAAATTATATACAGTTTGTTTTTGCTGATCGCACATAGTAATTTAATATTGGTAAAAGTTTTCTTTATACTATATATATAAAAAATTGCGTATCCGAAGGACTACAACACACTAACCATAACACACACACCACACACATAGAGAGAGTAAAAGTGAGAGAGAGAGAGAGAAGTAGTAAGAGAATAGAGAGCTATATATATATATATAACGTATACTATATATATTATATGGCTGATGCTGGATGACATTCAGACCCGATTGCCTCTGGCAAAGATATAGTTCATGTCATGACTGACTTCTGTCGATGCTCCAGATGACATATATTCCGCAATCATGCTGAACTTGGTTTGGGCTAACGGAGCGATGATTTGATGGTCAAGTCACATATTTGAGAGATGAATACTGGTAAATACGATGTCAGAGTGATTACTGTACTGAACGAGTGCACATGTTAGAAGTGTGAGAGTGAGGGCAGACCCTGTCGACTCTGTTCCTGTTAGTGATCAGGATGAGTAAGGACTGATCGTCAGTAGTGCCAGCGCAAGCTACTGTTACAGATATGTCAACAAAAGCACATCTAGCAACTGGACTAGCAGGATACTATGGTCAAAGACAGACAGTACAAAGTCAGTGGTGGCAGCAAACCACTGGGGCTATCAAGTTAGGCGAGACTTGACTTGTGCTGGATGACATGCCATTCTAGTCACGATGATCTTGGAAGACCCTAGAAGGCGGCTCTGAATACACTCTTTAGGCAAATGGAGCGAGAGAGCACATTGTGATCTAGAGGTCTCACAACTTGACTGCCCCGAAGATCCAGAAATTCGACCTAGAAAAACGCGTTCACACTCTCCAAAATCAAATTAGGCGTCATCGTAGAGCTATTTGATTGCCACTCAAGGGAAGAGCACATTGAAGTCACAGATGAGTCTTTATCATTATCTTCTACTTACCATTAGTGTAGTTCATTAAATCTCTTGGTGTCTGTGTCAATGAACCTATGACAAGTCACTGCAGACGGATTTAGCCGCCTATGCATCCGAGTGTCTTATTAACTCTTGCTTCGATACATATAGTATCGTTTGGAGAGGATTGTCAGTACTTGTGCAAGTAAGGACCAGCCTAAACTGGATCGTTTTCTATGATTGGTCTCTTATCGTGTATAAATCACTCTAGTTTATTGCACTATTGACATCATCATTCATGCTTTCTTTTATCCCGGTAATTGAGCGGCGAACCTGACTACTCTCATCTCTGCCGAGAGCTTCTTCTGTAACCTATCTATTGTATACAGGTACTCATGCGCGCAGTTGCACGGATTCATGGTATCTGTCTGCATGGACCTATGTGTCCACACAAACGGCTTGCAGCCGTGAGACTGGTCACAGGAACCTGTTATCCTTGTCACTATATCCGTGGATTCGCTCAACATCTGCATTATACAGCCAACACTGCGAGTGCTCCGCTTTCCTCACCGAATGATAAACTGCTAGTATTCCGATCATGCAATGTGCTCATTTCTATTATGCTGCTAACTATGATCGACTCTGTGAGTTTAACCGATCTCTCAATGAGAAGCGTTCTATCGATGTCAGTACCGATACTCAAATACCATAGCAGAGTGAGTAACTTAAAGTATCTGAGCACTCAAGTCTCTCTGTATTCTACGTGACAATCTTAACTCATGTATGGATCCCCTACCGATATTGATGTGCATATGTCACGCTAATAGCGTACCATTTCCCGATCAGTATAGGGTGGTCCGTTCAGCTCCTGATTGACCATGAGTCATGCATATGCGATTATGACCATGCATAGTCAATCATGACAATTTAATTATTATTTATGCATCATAGTATCCAGTTCATGCTGAACTTAACACACAATAACATCATAGGCGAATGATCGAGCGTTTCGCTGCTGTAGTGTTAGATAGCGCTGCGTGCTAGTGTTTTGATTGACTATTGTTTTATATAAAAAATCATTTGCCTGTCTATTCCCTGGAAGATGTCATGCACCAAAAAATTTGTTCTCTTGCTGTTACTAATTCACATGAGCAGTCTCTTCATATCAAGTACTCAAATTGTCATATGGTGTTCATGCATCTCTAAATATGTAAAAACATTATAATCATATTTTGGATTCAAGTGATACAAAATCATGTTGCTTTGTTTGAGTGAAATAGGACTTGGAGGCAAACACAGCGCTTTCTACCGTGTGAAGGCCAAGCGCACCCTAAAGTCTCCCAGAGGCAATGGGATAATCATGTCACAGGCCTTGGTCCCCGGTGACCCCCATGATTAGATGATGAGCTTATGTGAATTAAAGATCAGTTTGAAAATTATGTCATAGCTACATTGAAATTATTGGTATGATTTCATTTTGTTTTTCTTTCTTTGATATACACTGTGACCCATTGGGGGTTTAGCTGAAATTTCCTATATTAACCTAATTATACCAATGTGAAACTGAGCTCATCAATATGAAAATATTTGGATTGATTGAATAGTGATAGGTTGTTTGCCTTATTTATGGAATTACATTTATTTTCTTGTTCTAAGTATTTTTATCAGGCTTTGACTGAAATTTTTCTTCATATCATGGACAACTTATCAGTGCCTATCAATAAAGTCTTCAGTAAGCATTCACAAGAGGCTTGAAAGACATCTTACAGATAAAAATAGATAATTTAGTGTAAAAGCATGATAGAATAAGTACTCTTTCAAACTTTCGTTTTTGGAAAATTAAGTTTCCAGTAGGGCCAGTAATTGGTAAACAATTTTATTTTTCAGCTCCAGCATTGGCCGTGAGATAGTTGGGTGTCGTGGTGATAAAGTCTGTTTTGCTGTGCGTGCTATAACAATTAATTATCCTGAAAATATGTTCCTGACTTGGCTTATGGTTGCTTGTTCATACAGACCTGTCGGATGAAAAGTTATTGAAACATACAATAGATTTTCTTTGAGAATTGTATAACATTGCACATAATGAAATAAAAAATATTTATGTACCTATAAAATAAACCCTTAAATTTTATTTACCATTCTTTTTAACCTACAATTAATATTTGTATGTGGGGTCTTTCAAAATGATCTGTATCTAGAAGGGTGGGAGACACATGTGCACAGATTTATATACAAATTTATATGTGTGAGTTCACATAAACATGAACAAATACATTCACACATGAATAATTTTTAATCAGGAAACAGAGACTGAGGCCCATGGTAGGGGATCACCCCCTACATTGGGCCTCAACCTTTGCCTCAACCAATTTTGCATAATCTTTTCTTCTCCCCTTTTCCTTTTCCTTCTCCTCATCCCCTTCTGTCCATTTCCTTAGGTGTGAGAGCCGTACTGAAAGGCTGTCTTTCTGTCAGTCATGAACAGCCTCCAGGAGCCATGGGCACGGTATTCTCTTGGTTCATCACCTAGCCCTTATGGGGACCCTGAGGGGAAGATCATTGCTTTTCCCGACTTATTTCAGTCTAACCATGGCCAATAATGATTCTTTACCCTTATTAGGAGCATTAAGGTTTTCCTGTTCATCAACTAGCTGAACTAAATTTGATTTTATTGGTTTCCTAACCCTTGCCTCTCCTTTGACCATGACTCCAACCACTGATACTAATATTCCCTCCATGATGTTTACCAACAACTCTATCCATTCTGAACCACTCACTCATTACTCAACCTTCAGAATGCACTTCTTCCTTTCTCCCAACATTCTCCACTCCATCTCCTACTGCACCATCTTCTTCATTGTCTACCCCTCCCCCTTCATTACTACTATTCATCCTTATTGTCCTCCTCCCCACAATACTACCTCACTCCACACCACTCCATCTCCCTTCCACCCTCATCCTTCTACTGCTTCCAACTCAATAAACCTTTCCAGTACTCTCTTTGGCCCATGCCAAGTGGGATTCATTCTTTGTGATTCCTCCCACAGGCCCTTACTCTGATAATACCCTTCTCTTCCAACATTGTCTCCAAAATCAAGTAGGCAAAGTTTCTTTTCACAGCCATTCCGATCATTTACGCCTTGTCACACTTACATCTGAGTCACAGGCTTGTGCAACATCTACCCTGACTGGCAAACCTATTCCTGCCGAACCTCACTCTTCTCAACCCAGTGGATCTGGGCAGTGGGAAATATAAGTGGGCAATATCCCAGGCTAACATGAGTGAGTGGTGACATTTTTGCCATTTGCTAATGTCCATATTTGTCTTTTGATATGCTTTATCCAGATGGTAATAAATTATTTTCCTTGCACAGTCT
Source organism: Penaeus vannamei (assembly GCF_003789085.1). Taxonomy (NCBI): domain Eukaryota; kingdom Metazoa; phylum Arthropoda; class Malacostraca; order Decapoda; family Penaeidae; genus Penaeus; species Penaeus vannamei. Next base: position 14,028 of record NW_020871312.1, on the reverse strand, counting down.
CCATATCATTTTTCTATGTAGTAAAATAACTGTTTTAATTTTCAATATTCCATAACATAACCTGCGCCACCAGTCACATTGGCCAGGAATACAATGCTGTGTATGGAAATGGTGACCTCCCTGGAGCCAGCCTCTTCCAGTCATGGCTTATGCAGATTACATTCTACATTCGTTTATCGAAGGGAATAATGCAAAAGCTGTCACTCATGATGGCAAGTTTGCGGCACCTGGCCCATGGCCATTATGTCCAATAACGGCATGTTCAGGTCACCCAGCCCATTACCCAGATTTTTCCATGACAGGATGGTCATGTCACCCGGATCATAGGGATTAATACTTGCACTGAAACTGTTTTTGTCTCCCCAACTTATTCTCCTAACTATGAAAAGAACTGATCAGACTGTGAAAACGACTTACTTGTCTACCTTGTAGATTATGATGCAGTGGCAGTACAGTGCTACACTCTTCCTCCCAGAGGGGAGTGTACGTCCTACACCAATTTTGCCAAGATTAGCTTCCATAGACATGACCTCCTCCATGAAGTTATATTAGCGGAGTATCTTGCCCTGTCTGACCATATTGACCCCTTCCTTGTCAATGTTACTCCACATCCCACTGCTCTCTAGGTGCCCAGCCTGGTTATGACCATTCAAATTGCCCTGCTTAGTCACATATATGTGCCAATTGTAGTGGTTCCCATGATGTATTTTATAGGAGCTGAGACCAGATAGGAAGCACAACAACAAGGTTTTTCTCTCTCTATCTATTCCAAAACTGTTCTTTGCTCTGCTCCCCTCCCATCTTCAAAAGATGTCTCAGCATCTCTCCAATCATCTCTTCCCTCTACCACCAACCATCCTACCTTTTTCCCCCTGTCAAATTCCTTTTCTAGTCTAAATCCAGATGCTCCAATCTATACCCCTTCCCCAATGCTTACCCCTCCTTCTCATTCTATCTGTTGCACCTGTTGCACTCCCTCTTCTCCTACACCCTCCTTTTCCTCTGCTCTTCAAACATCTAGCCCCTCTTCTCCTCCTTACAAGAGAGCCTTTGTTTCTCAGACCTCCCCACCCACCTCCCCTCTAGAAACTCTTGAAGACATCCTGTAATTCCTAAACATGACCCAAGAGAATGCTCCGCTACTACATCCACCCTCCAATCCTTTTATTCCCATTCCCTATACATTCAAAGTAGTTGTCAATATCCATCTTCCTCCACCTCAAGTTCCCCCTACCTCTTTTCATCCCACTCTTTCCCAACACACCCTATCCTCTCCACCTCCATGTGCACCATTCCCCTCTTCATTCCCTATTATCCTTACAGCTCTCCCCCAGATGCTCACCTGAATCCCTTGAAACGACAGTATCTTTCTCTGGACCCCTCTCTTCCTGACATTCTTCCTGATACTTCGTCACCTTCCTCAAATTAGGTCTTTATCTTATTCCCCAGATTCTTCTACTTCTCCAATAGCCATCTCTACCCATATTACTTGTTGATTGTTCATAATAGATCTTTTGCCAGTTTTCCTTCCCCAACCACAGGTACACTCCATGTCATCCAATCAGGCTATGCCCATAACCCTTTCCTCTTTTACTAATTTTCGCTTTACTTCATTTCCCTCCCAATACCTTGCTCACTGTTGCCGTGGGAGGACTTAGGAGACGAAAACAAAGGCCCAATATAGGGGACCACCCCTGCCTTGGGCCTTTGCCCTCGCCTCAACTAATTTTGCTTTGTCTTTTCTTTTCTCCTTTCCTCTTCTGCATCTTCTTCATTCCCTTCTATCCCATTCCTAAGGTGTGAAAGGTTGAAAGGCTGGCTTTGTGTCAGCCTCCAAGAGCCATGGGTACGGTATCTCCTTGGTTAACCCATTGCCCCCGGGTGGCACGTACGTACATGCCATGGCTGTTGTGAACCAAACTCCGGGGGCATCATGTCATGCCCATTCTCGCGCTACTGGCTTGTCGGACAGAGGTTGTTTTTCTACGGTAGTAGCAGCTTCATTTATATGGTAAAGATTTTAGGCAATGGCACCTAAAGTGAAGGTAAACCTTCAAAATTTTAATATTTTTATAAATTTTAGCAAAATAAAAACTTTTAGGTGCTATATGTCGCTCGCAAACTACCAATCAAGCCGGGCGCAAACAGGGGAAACTGCCGGTGCACGCCAACAAGCCCGTGCATACGTAAACTTGCCAAAATTTTTACCCGGCGGTGATGGGTTAATTGCCTTGCCCTAACCCCTTATGGGGACCCTGAGAGGTAGACCGTTTCTTTTCCCCATTTTATTCAGGCTCACCATGGCGAATTATGAAGATTCTTTACCCTTAATAAGGGCATTAAGGCTTGCCCCTTCATCAGATAGCCTAACTGAATTTGATTTTGATGGTTTTCAGACCCCTGCCCCTCCTTTGACTACGGCTCCAACAACTGATACTAATACCCCCTCTTCAATGCTTATGAACAACTCTAACCATTCCAAAACAACCACCTAGGTTATTATTCAACCTCTAGAAAGCACCACTTCCTCTTCCCCAACATTCTCCTTTTCATCTCCTGCAGCACTGTCCCCTTCAATGTATACCCCCTCTTCCCTTGTTACTACTCTTCATCCTTAATGTCCTCCCCCCTGCAGAACTACTCCACTCCACACCACCCCATCTTCCTCTCGCCCACATCCCTCTACTGCTTCTACCTCTGCAAACCTTCTGAGTACTCTCTTTGGCCCAGCCAAGTGGGATTGATTCTTTGTGATTCCCCCCCACAGCTCCCTATTCTGAGAATACCCTTCTCTTTCAACAGTGCCTCCAGAAACAAGTAGGCAAGGTTACCTTTCACAGTTGTTCTAATCGTTCACGCCTTGTCCCAGTTACATCTGAATCCCAAGCTCGTGCACTATCTACCCTAACTGACCTTACTGGCAAACTTATTCCTGCCGAACCTCACCCCTTTTAATACTTGTACTGGAACTCTTTCTATCCCCCCAAATGCTTGTCCTATCTACTGATCAGACCTACTTTCCTGCCTTGCTGAATATGTAGTGGTAGTAAAGCGTTACACTATTCCTCCCAGAGGCCAGCATAAGTCCCATGTCAATATTGCCAAGATTAGCTTCCATAGACAAGACCTCCCTCATGAGGTTTATATTGGTGGATTATCATGTCTGACCATTTCAACCCCTCACTTGTCAATGTCAGAAATGTTGGCGTTTTGGCCACCCAGCCAAACATTGTCACTCCACAGCCCGTTGCCCTCTTTGTGCCTAACCTAGTCATGACCACTCAGATTGCCCTCCTCAGTCATGTACATGTTCCAATTACGGAGACTCCCATAATGTATTTTATAGGAGCTGCCCTGCCTATAAGTTTGAATATGAAGTAGCAGTCTTCAGATATAAACTAGGCCTCACTCTACATGAGGCCAGACAAGAATCTCAACAAGGTTTTTCTCCCCTCCCATGTTCAAAAGATGTCTCAGCATCTCCCCCATTATCTCTTCCCTCTACCACCAACCATCCTACCTAATTCCTTTTCTAGTCTAAATCAAGATGCTCCAATCTCTACCCCTTCCCCAATGTCTAGCACATTCGTTAGTTTCAACCATTAACCATTAACTATTAACCAGTTCATTCTTCTCTGTTTAGTTGTTTTCTTACTCTTATAAAGGAGTTGGTAAATAAAAGGGAACTTGTAGAACATTTTCTTTATTTGAAAGGACAGGCTGAAATGGTGCACAAAAGAACTTATCAAAAGACATGTGACAAGATTTTAGATACCTCAAAGGAAAAAAGGGGGGAAAAATCAATAGCAAAAGTAGTATCATATATTCTTGACTCTGTAATGATAACAAAATGTTATACACCTGATTAACTGAATGCTCATACCAATATGACAGGGTTTATAAATAATTGTAATGCAACTAGTAAAAAAAAATAATAATTCAACAGGATTAATTACTGTAAGTCTCATATTGACTGTTAAGCCAGTAACCTTGGTGTACATCTTACCTTTTAATATCTCGTCTCACTATGCATTCACACAAAAAAGAAGCTTCTGAATGTAAAATATTGTACATAACTAGCTTAAAGCACCTCTTTCTGCTAACAACCTGATCAAGCATACAAATATTGAGTTTATATCATTATCATATAAATCCTCAAGGATATCATAATATCAGTTGTTAACTATTGAAATATATATCAAACAAATAATTTTATAAAAATGGATGAATTAGAATCATTTTCAAAAATATGTGTTACTTGAATTTCATAGACAAACCTTAACCTATGAGTACTAGTCAGCAATATAAGAAATAGCCACATTTGTATTTGTTACAATGTAAGAGGAATACAGTACACCTGCTAACTTTGCAACTTTGTAACTAAAGCTCCACATATAAAAAAATAATTTAAAAAATTGCTTCATGTTTGCTAGTCAGACTGCCTGTATGTGAATTTGCTGTGGAAAAATGGGCCACCCATACATTAACTTTTAATTTCATAAATCTGATAGAGTTGAGCCTTGTATTGCTAACTCTCAGCAATATCTTGCATAAAGTTATGTATGTATGTATATATCTGTGTGTGTATGTGTGTGTGTATGTGTGTGTGTGTATGTGTGTGTGTGTGTGTGTGTGTGTGTGTGTGTGTGTGTGTGTGTGTGTGTGTGTGTGTGTGTGTGGTGTGTGTGTGTGTGTGTGTGTGTGTGTGTGTGTGTGTGTGTGTGTGTGTGTGTGTGTGTGTCTGTGTCTGTGTGTCTGTGTCTGTGTCTGTGTTGTGTCTGTGTTGGGTGGGTCTGTGGGTCCGAGTCTGTATCTCTGTGTCTGTCTTTAGAAGGGGTCGTGACTGAAATTAAGGTATGGTTGTTTGGGCTTCTTCACATTGTTGGGTTATTCACATCAATATTAAGTGGTTACTTTTGATAACTGGTGTCATCTTCATAAGCGGTTATGGAAGAAAATGAAGGACTGTCTCAGACAGGTTTGTCTCCCCACATTGTTACCCTAGCTTCAGAGTCATGTTGCTAATAAGTTTATCTTCATATACTGACTTGTTTTTTCTTACTTATGAGGGATATTACTCATGCAGAAGATATATTTTGGTGTGTGAAAAGAGTTATGAAGAAGTAAAGTTGCAAAATATAGGGGAAGAGGGGAATGTGAGAATCAAGCAAAGTGTCAACTATATTACTTTTATAAAATCAATATGAATAACTTTATTTTGAAAATTTCCTCATTGTAACACAAGCTGCCTACCACATTCTTTTAATGAAAGTAGGATTAGTGGAATAATGAAATTGCCTCCCTTAAAATAATTTGAAAACTTCAATTATTTTGTGACACGACCATAAAATTACTGTACATCATCCAATTAAAACTTTAATATCTTGAAGAAAATAAAACAGGATAAACAACAGCAAATGTATCATTATAACAATGTATAGTAACAAAATCACCAGTTACAAAAAATAACTATTCTTTTTTCTTCATTCATTTAAATAATTTATTTTCGTAATTTCATCTCAACCCTTACAGGGCAAACCTTAGGACTGCATATGCATGCAAGATGGGATTTTTTTCTTTGTGTGTTGTGTTGTGTGTGTGTGTGTGTGTGTGTGTGTGTGTGTGTGTGTGTGTGTGTGTGTGTGTGTGTGTGTGTGTGTGTGTGTGTGTGTGTGTGTGTGTGGTGTGTGTGTGTGTGTGTGTGTGTGTGTGTGTGTGTGTGTGTGTGTGTGTGTGTGTGTGTGTGTGTGTGTGTGTGTGTGTGTGTGTGTGTGTGTGTGTGTGTGTGTGTGTGTGTGTGTGTGTGTGTGTGCGTGTGCGTGCGTGGCGCTGCGCGTGGCGCAAGCGTGCGTGGGCGCGTGCCTGCGTGGGCGCATGCGTGCGTGGGCGCGTGCGTGCGTGCGTGCACACACACGCAAGCACACACGCTTTTTAACTCAGTCACAACAGGTGAGATTTTGACTCAAGTCTGGTGATGCCATGGTGCATTAGCATGAGCCAGTCTGTGTGTGGACCAGAGTCCAGCTCATAGCCAGGCTACCTAAACATCATCCCAGCCACTACAACCCAGGTTCAAGATATGATAAAAAACCATCCAACATGAGTGAAGTTTTTGCACTGACATGATTCGACATCATCTGGTGTGATTGATTGGGTTCATTTGAACTTTCTAAGAGACATCTGTGTTTTGTTGTGTGCACACATACCTGAGAAAGACAACTGCCATATTTCATCTTTCAGGGGTTAATATACAAAAATCAAAAATCCCATTTTACAAGCAACAAAAACAAAAATAATTACTCTGGCACTTTTAAATTTGTATCAAATTAGATTATTATAATAACAACAAATTTACAAGTGGGAGAACTCAGTTAGTGCTTGGATGAATAGATAAACATATTTGTTTCTAATATGCATTTCCTCTAAATGCTTCAAAAATAAATTGTAAAATTTACGACAGGAATATGTAAAGTTAATTTGCTTAGTGATTTATGTTTCTACATACACTGCATTAATAGTGCATAATGAATTGAGAAATATATGTGAAAAAAAATATACCCTTTTTTAACCTTTTTACAATACAGTAGCTTATTTTTTTATTAGACTGTGATTCTTTGTATACATTGATTATCTACTGCTGAGATAATTTAGCTTTTATGTGGAAGCTTAGAGAGCTTGGAACAGTTTCAAGAGGTAGATAAATACCTTTACAATAAAAACATGATTTTGCAACAGGAAAATGGTTACTGATAATTCATCAGCATAATATCTGCTAATGTAGTCTGTAAACAGTAAAACAATAAATCCAGATTATGCAACCACATGATATCCAATGAATATCACATATCAAATGCTATTCCTCCTAAAGCAAACAAAACTGTGAAACCAATTTATTAAGGTCTAGCAATTACAGTAATTTTTCTCATAGAGTATACCAATATACCATTCCTCAAACTACAAAAGAGTTAGGAAGAAGCTGTACACTGCAACTAGGACGGCGGAGCATTAGGCTGGTATTCCTGTGTGTAGGGTGGAGGCTTCTGGCCATCAACTGGGTAACCTGAGCAGTGAAAACTCATATTACTCAATAATACATTTTAACAACATTCAGAGAGAGAGAAAAAAAAGAGAATGTCAATCAAGCACTAATTACCAAATATGTTGTAACTTATGGACACTATACTGATAAAATATTTTAGTATCAAACTTTTCTTTTCTCTGTTACTCTTCCTATTATGTAAAGTATGAGGGAGCAAATTATGTTCACCTATTCAAGATGGGATGGCATTCTATCACATCATGGCAGAATATCGCTCATGCCAGAATGAAATTGTTAAATCACTTGTGGTTAAGCCTTATCTAAAAAATTGAGTATGCCACAGACAAAAACATAGACAGCATGGTCATTTTATTGTTTCTGTGCTTCTAGTTTTCCCTTAAGTAGATGACTTTGCTCACGCCTAAGTATGGTGCTAGGGGCTCCCATTATGAATTGCTTAATCAAGCACCAAATGGCAACAAATCTGTTTCATTAATACTAATACTTATAGAAGCAATACTATTTTTAAAATTCCAGTATCAATTATTTCATTCATACATTATTTTCATGTAGAACATGTATAAATTTCCTGATACTAAATAACATAATAGCCTTTTCTATATCTAGAAACATCTTTATCACATAAATACCAGATCCAGGTTGAGTAAAATCAAAGACACTAGAAAAATGACGAATCAGTCTGACAAACTTAAAAAAGTACCCAACTCAAATTTCAGCCTATTAACTTGTTTTAGTAACAAGAAATTTGACATAAAACAGGCAAGTTGAGTAACAATATACAGCCTATTAGTTACACTGTCTAATTTGGACTGACTGATGTAGAATCCATGAGTGTAATTTGTCAACTTTCAGATTCCTACACAAAAATCAAATTAAAGGCTGCAGTACTGCAATTCTTTTTATTATTGCCATATAAGCAATTACTAAAAATATATAATTTTATATAAAATTCTAATTAATAACATTAGGAAATGAGAAATAGTATAATGCAGAAATGTTTTGGGAAAGTAAAATACAGTGCTTTCATTCTTAACCTGATAACTACAATATATATCATAAGATAGACACCATGGAGTTGATGTTAATCATATGACGGTACAAATAGTCAGGCACACTACGTATTGTTTCCATAAGCAATGGAAGCACACAGTGAAAGATCCAAGCATGGCAAAACAAAGTGGCAATGGCAAAATTACTGCCCCAAGTGCTAGGACCAGCAGGTCCTCTGCCACTACCCCATGAAACTGAACACAAGACGATAAGCCAAAAGTGTTACTTGCACAGTTATCAGGTTAAGTAGTACAGAAAATACTTTTAAGCTGTGGAATGCAACGGAAAATAACTAATGAGTAATGAAATAAAAATATTAAAGAAACATCTTGTCATTCTTGACAACTTACCTTCAAAATTAAAGTAAAATAAACACAATTGTTATGATTACCACTAGTTTCACAAACAGAAAATAATGAAAATTATAGAGAAGTATTTAAATATGGTTTTCTAAGGCTACCTTCAGGGGGAGCAGAAGCCACATATGGTGCTCCCTGTGCAGGATATGGTGGAATAGGTTGTGGTGGGTAAGGCTGCATAGGAGGCTGCCCGTCACCTGTTAGTTAATTATTTGGGGTTATTTGTGTATCCCTGCCACCAAAAGAATCAGCAAACATGCAGAAGAATATATGTTAACCTTAAGAAAACTAAATTAATTAGATGAGCTGTGCAATATTTCATATTGAAATCAATACTTGTGCATTGACCAATGTTTTTCTAAGAGGAGTTTAGTTAGCATTTATATGCCAAAGCTTAGATTTTTTGGTCAATAGTCAGATTATAGGATATTTCTAATACTCTCACTTTCACCCACACATGCACACATGCATATATATCATAGGTGCATGTATGCATGTTTAACTATCATAACTCATATTAAAGCAAATAAGAGAGACATTGTCATTCAAATGTCTAAACTTAAATGTCTCAATATATTCATTAAAAGCATTCCCTGATTCTTTGCCCAATTCACATACCTTGTGCTGGGTAAGGGGCAAAACCAGGCTGTTGTGCATATGGAGCTGCAGGATATACACCACCTAGCCAATATGAACCCCAGGAAGAAAGGTGCAGCAATAATAATAAGCATTTATTTCAAATAAAATGGGTATTTTCAGGAAAAAAAGATTCTACATCATATTGGTGAATCTTTTTTGCTTTGTTTTAGATAATCATAGTAATGTCAATGCAAGCTCCAAAGGTGAAGCAGTTTCCAAAAAGAAAAAATAATTTGTAAAACCAATAAAATCAAACAAAACTAAATTCAACACATAAGCTAGAAAATTGTTAACCCATAACTTAATCTCCTTGCAATCATTTCACAAGTTAGCATATAACAGTACTGCAGTTCCCAAAATATGGTGTGCATGCCCATGAGATGACCCTTTGGGGAGAGCTACAAAAAAAAATCAATACTTTCTAAAAATAAATTTTTGCCTCATTAACATATCAACCTACAATTTTTAGGTCAGGAAAATGACAAACAAAATCAAAAGATTAATTTGATAAATTTGATGGCATACACATCCGAAGGTGTTCTCAGACCAATTGCACAAAAATACATTTATCAAATATTTCATGAGTTTATTTGGACCATTGCCTTTATCTATAACAAAAACATAGACATGTTAATCTACTACAATCATGAGACTGTAGAGCAATAATGTGAATATATCAAATCTTATGTAATCGGTGAAAGTTTAAACTAACAAAATATTCAATAAAAGTAGTTTTAGACAAATGATCTGAGAACGTCTTCAGATGTGAGTGCCCTGAAATATTGATAAGTACATGATCAAGTAGCCAATGTTCACATATGGAGAATTGTAACAGTGGCAGCTGGAGAGGGCACATGTAGCATGTACTGTAGCTTGAAATTTTGGGAGCCACTATACAGAATAGGAGCATTAACCTGGTTAGTAAAATAACCTTTAAAAGGAGGATAAAAAGGAAAAAAAACATGGTTCCCAATATCTTTACATGAAGAAAGCAGTGCATTTGATTTGCTTCCCATTAGCAAGAAATAAAATTGTAAAAAAGATAACAAACCCTGATTAATTCATTCAGTAACTACCAACCTGTTGGGTATGGCTGTTGTGGAGGATACTGTGCCTGAGGAACTGGCTGACCAGGTGGAACATATGTGTGCTGAGAGCCAAAGTTTGGGTCTTGTTGCACTGGCTGGCTCTGCAAAGCAACTGGTCCTTGACCACCTGCCTGGCCACCACGCATGAATGGCAGCCCTTGGAACCTGTTCATAACTTGCCTGGAATGTTAGTGGGTAATCAGAACCAATAAACAATTAAATATACATACATGAACTCATTATCTGGAATAATGAAAATTTATGTAATAAAACCTTGAGTGGATAACGATTTTACAGATTCAATCTTCTAGATATAATCTTAATCAAGAACTTGGTGAGTGCAAGAACAAATAATTAAAACAATAATAGCAAATACATAAAATATGACCAGAGAGTTTTAGAGTACTTTAATTTTCATATACTAGAACTTTGTTTTAGTAGCCCAGAACACACCCCATGCCTAATCTCAGCAATAAGTTTGCATATCACTCTAGCAGAGATCATCAATCTTTAAAAGGAGGTCACCTTCTCTTCCATAGTACAGAAACTTATCTGAAGGCAATGCAGTTTTTAGTCCATTATGCAAAAAAATGCCAAGTGACATCTGTTAACCACTGTCCGAATAGCAGAGGTTCCTTTGACAGGGGAAGAGAGTCATTTCAAACTGGGTCCACTGGCTTTCCCAAGAAAAAAACAAGCCAATTTGAGACAGACTTAACCCTCTGAGTAGCCTGGTTATCTTTCCTTGTCATGTGCTGGTAAGACACTGCAAATAGCTTGAGATAGAGCAAAAATCTTACCATCAGGCTGATTAGCCCCTATTATATCAAAGAGCCAGAGACTTTTAGGTGTCTTGTAACCAAGCTAACCATACTGTGATAACGAGTAAGTTTCATCATTCATATCTCACACTGATACTCATATCTGGATTAAACAAATAACAATACATCTAAAATAAAGTACCCATACATGATTCCATTGTATTGCATAAACCATAGTTTAGTTTGCTTTGCCCTCTAATGAAACAATAAATTAGCTCTAGTCTTCTACATAACATTTGCAAACAGTAAACATATATCATAATAATGCTGCAATTAAGTAATCACTCAACTTATTAGCTGATTATGCCCAACATGAAATCTTAAAATATCATCAAAATATTTCAAAATAAGTCTAGGTAGTAAAAGTCACAAAGGATAAGCTGGAAACTGAATGAAGTTCATTTGCCACTAATTTTCATCTTGAAACATTCACATACTTATGCTTTCCTCCACGGCAACAGCAGAAGTAGATGAGACCACCAATCAAGAGGAGGCCGATCACTCCACCCACTCCTCCTCCTGCCTTTTCACCCACGTCACTACCTGTTTCATAATTTTGGTAAGAGCGTAAGCATAAATTTTTGCAAAAATGACATATCATTTATATTATATATTTCATTTGCATGAACACAATCTTCATAATTTATGAATTCAAAGAAAATACAAAACTAAAACATCACCACCCTTTCTGTCAACAATTTTCTTCCTTATTCAGCAAAAAGAGGAAGAAATGAGATCACAATGATAACAATTTAGAAACCTACTTGCCCTCCCACCCTCCCAAAAAAAAGATACCTGCGCCCTCCCAATGCTCCTTCTACAAGCAAATAAAAGGCTTGCATTCTCAGGTATTCCCCACTCTTATTATTATTCTATTTATTACCATCTACTAACATAATACTGTCTTATAAATAGGTTTAACATTTTGAAAAATAAAACTGATATTGATAATAATAACAATAACAATAATAATAATAATAATAATAATAATAATAATAATAATAATAATAATAATAATAATAATAATAATAACAACAGTAAAAACAACAATAATAATTGATAAATAGAAATGAATAATATAAGTATGATTTGGCAACCTAAAACAAAATAAGTTGACATTCAGGGCCACTTAAGTTACCTCCTCTAGTAGTTCCATGGCCACCTCGTTGATTGGGGTTGTAACCAGGCTGATTGGGGTTGTAGCCAGGTTGATTGGGTTTGTAGCCAGGTTGATTGGGGTTGTAACCAGGTTGATTGGGGTTGTAACCAGGTTGATTGGGGTTGTAGCCAGGTTGATTGGGGTTGTAGCCAGGTTGATTGGGGTTGTAGCCAGGCTGATTGGGGTTGTAGCCAGGCTGATTGGAACCAGGATAGCCAGGTTGTGGAAGTGGTGGAGGACGAGGCTGCGGTGCTGGAGCTGGAGCAGGAGGTGCTTTGGGTGCTGTACCCCCTGTGCTACCACCACCACCAGGGAAGTCAAACGGAAGATCGTCAAATGCACTGCCTGGCCTCCCTGCCTGCGTTCCACCAGCTGTTTTTGATGCCTCACCGGGAACACATACCCCAAGATTCTTGTCTTCATGGGTGCCAGTGGGACAGCCACAGTACCTCCCTTTGCACACACCATCATACAGTCTGCCACAGGGATCATTTATTTCACCTTTGCTTGGATCCAAATTACATTTTGTACCGGAAACACCTGTTGCAAAAAACAAACAATTAATATTGAAATAATAGTATATATGACTATTCATTCCGCTACATATAGTTATATATAATATGCTTACAAATTTCTTTTCAGTAAAGGTCATGTAGTTCCACAAATCATTAATATTTCCCCATATACCATGGATTTGTAATTCATGTTTAATTCCATGAAAAAAGCCACAGGAAAACAATCTGTGGGTGAATCACACAAGATTTCTTATCTGATGAGAATATGGTAAATTGGTGACCTTAGCTTCAGTTTTCAGTGTTCCAGTTGCATTGCTGCTGTGGCTGGTAATACACAATGCACATGAGTACACTTATGCTGACTTGGCTCAGTTAGGATGCTGGTTCACAAATGCTTTATATATTGTCACTAATGCCCAGATAATCTTCATTAAAAAAAATCAGATCACAGAGAAAACAACCCTGAGCAAAGAAAAAATGGTCAAATAGGTTTTATGTTGGAATAGTTGCCATATGCTGAAATCATTGGCACCCTTGCCCTGGAGTAACCATATTCCCTGATTAGGTCATTGTTTTGGCAATCAACAGCATGGAGTGTATGTGCTACCATAGCTGGGTTAGTTAACAACATGGATTGTATGTGCTAACATAGCTGGGTTAGTTTGCTGTGGTAAGAGATAGATCTGAAAATAACCAAAATGCAAATGAGCCTACGAAACTCTTCCTCCGTCTCCCAAACAAATTACTTTATTAGCCACCATGGTTGTAGTTCCAACATTAGAACCCTTATCTGATCTTTTTTCACATGAGCAAATGCAACCTCATATGATAAGACCTTGTGATTATTGTGATTTGATGTGGGTAAGATGAGAACACAAAGTTTGACTTGGTTATATCTGGTCAAGTTAATTTTGGATAGTTTAGGTTAGGTTTGGTATGTTCATTTGGTTATTATGACAAGGCAATGAAGTATATTCATGTTAGTTATTCATGGCAAGTAACCTCTAATAAGTTTGTTTGTTGCTTTTTCATTATGAAAAAAAATCAATCCTGCTTACAGGTTTCCAAGAACTTTAGTCAGATGGAAATATAAACATTGCAAGTTATAGCATTTACAGAATACTTATCAAGTCTAGTGAGCAATGTTTCATTCTCTCTCTCTCTCTCTCTCTCTCTTCTCTCTTCTCTCTCTCTCTCTCTCTCTCTCTCTCTCTCTCTCTCTCTCTCTCTCTCTCTCTCTCTCTCTCTCTCTCTCTCTCTCTCCCTCTCCTCTCCTCTCTCTTCTCTCTCTCTCTCTCTCTCTCTCTCTCTCTTTCTCCTCTCTCTTTCTCTCTCCT
>NW_020871310.1:15000-17500 GCF_003789085.1 Penaeus vannamei | reverse complement strand
GAGAGAGAGAGAAGAGGAGATGGGAGAGGGAGAGGGGAGAAGGAAGGAGGGAGAGGACGAGGGAGAGGGAGAGAGAAGGGAGAGGAGAGGGGAGTGAGGGAGAGGGAGAGGAGAGAGAGGAGAGGAGAGGGAGAAGAGAGAGAGAGAGAGAGAGAAGAGAGAGAGGAGAGAGGGAGGGGAGAGAGAGAGGAAGAGAGAGAGAGGGGGGGAGAGAGGAAGAGAGAGAAAGGAGGAGAGAGAGGAGAGAGGGGGAGAGACAGAGGGAGGGAGAGAGAGAGGGGGAGAGGAGAAAGAGAGAGAGAGAGAGAAGAGACAGAGAGAGAGCGGAGAGAGAAGAGAGAGAAGAGAGAGAGAGAGAGAGAGAGAGAGAGGAGAGAGAGAGAAGAGAGAGAGAGGAGAGGGAGAGAGAGAGAGAGAAAGAAGGAGAAGAGAAAGGAAGAGAGAAAGAGCGAGAGAGAGAGAAAGAGAGAGAAAGATAGAGACACATGGATATAAACATACAAATTCAATGAACAATAAAGATAAATAAAAAGTTTGAGGTGTGAGGGGAGAGTGGGCAGAGGGCGGAGTGAGGGGACATCATTGCGAAGAGAGGGAGGTCTGAGGGGAGGGAGATGTGTGGGGGAAGGAAGTATGAGGGGAGGGGATGGTGAGGGAAGAGTATGAGGTGTGAGGGGAAGAAGTATGAGGGAGAAGAAGGGAGGAAGGAAGTATGAGGGGAGGGAGATGTGAGGGGAAGGAAGTATTGATGAGAGAGGTGTTGTGAGGGGAAGGAGATGTGAGGAGGAGGAAGTGGTATAACATATGAGGGAAGGAAAAGTATGAGGAAGAAGATATGAGGAAAGAAGATGATATGTGGGGAGGAAGGAAAGATATGAGGGGAAGGAAGTATGAGGGGAAGGAAGTATGAGGGGGAGGGAGGTGTGAGCAGCAAGTGGAAGCGAAACTCGAAGACTGATTCTGGGAAATCCAACCCATGTTTATTATTCTTAATTTCCGAGTGATCAATTTTACTTTAGAATTGATCGATTACTAAATTCATTCACTAATTGGCTATTACACAAGCCTTGCGTAATCCCAAGGACACAAACACACACAGACACACAGACATACACGCACACGTAACACAAACACATAAACACATACAGACACACACGCACACGTAAAACACAGTTCTCTGTATAAAAGTATGTATGAATGTATATGTACGTATATATGCATGGTTGTATGAATATATACACCTTTAAAATGGTAGAGAAAATAAGAAAGCAAATAAAGAGATCTTTTTAACGTCAAATATAACAGATATATCTACTATCATTTGTTATTACTAATATTACCATTAAAAGTTACACCATAACGGATATGACCAAGAAAAAATAAAGAAAAGAAGAAAAAAAGAGAGAAAAAAAGAAAAAAAGAAACAAGAGGAAAACAAACAAAACATAAAAACAACGAAGAAAAAAGAAACAAACAAAAAAACGAAGAAAGAAAACAAAACAAAAAACGAAGAAAGAAAGAAACAAAACAAAAAACGAAGAAAGCAAACAACAAAAAAAAACGAAGAAAGAAAGAAACAAAAAAAGGAAAAACCAAAAAAGAAAATGAAAACAAAAAAAGAAAAGAAAGACAAAAAGAAAACAAACAAACAAAAAAAGCGAAAGTGATAAGAAGAACGACGCGATAACTCTTATCAATTCTCAAAAAACTTCCAAGACACTGGCCCCATCCATCAAGATCTCGCATGAATTAGCATACCTTAATTGACCTTTATTATATTTATTATTTATTTTTAATTATTATTATTATTTATTTATTTATTATTATTATTTATTTATTTTTATTATTTATTATTATTTATTATTTATTATTATTTATTTTATTATTATTATTATATTTTATTATCTATTTTCATTAGAAGGAAACCCCATGACACCCAAAACGCCCCATTCGTATAAATTTACAAATTAATATGAAAAGCAACAACAATTTTCTTATTCGGTTACCATGGCCTGTTTAAGCGATAAGGATTTCGCACCACTGGCCTATCGATCACTTTAGGGTTAATACTTGTTTTATACTGTAAAATAATTAAGTAATTCTTAATTCAAAATAACAACAACAACAACAACAATAATAATAATTAATTATTATAATAATAGTAATAATAATAATAATAATAATAATTATAATAATAATAATAATAATAATAATAATAATAACAATAACAATGATGATGATAATAATAATATAAATGATGATAATAATGATAACGATAACAATAATAAAAAATAATAATCACAGCTAAATCACTAATTACAAAACCTGTAACGACTCTTAATGATCTTCATCATCGTCATCATCATCATCACCCTTTTCTTCTTCTTCTCCATTTTCTTACTTTCTTTACATCCTTTTTTTTTTTTTTTTTTTTTTTTTTACCTACAATTAGATTAATTTCCCATGCTCCTTAGTGTCAGATTTGCACCGACGATTAACA
>NW_020871310.1:0-10000 GCF_003789085.1 Penaeus vannamei | reverse complement strand
TTTCCCCCTTCATCCCTCCTCTCCTCCCCTTCCCTCTCCTCTCCTCTTTCCCTCCTCCTCTCCCTCTTTCCCTCCCTTCCTCTTCCTCTCCCTCTTCCCCCCTTCCCTCCTCCTCTCCCTCTTTCCCTCCTCCCCTACTCCTTTCCTTCTTTCCTCCCTCCCTCCTCCTCTCCCCTCTTTCCACCCTTTCTCTCCCTCCCTCCCTCCTCCTCTCCCTCTTTCCCACCCCCTCTCTCCCTTCCTCCCCTTCCCTCCTTCTCCCACCCTTCCTCCTCCTCTCCCTTTCCCTTTTCCTTTATCCTCCTCCTCTCCCTCTTCCCTCTTTCCCCACCCTACCCTTTCCCTTTATCCTCCTTCTCCCCTTCCCTTCCTTCTCGAAGCCGCCTTCCCAACACAACAAACCCGTAACTCGTCCACCACTTCGAGAGCCGTCACAGCGACCCTTGAGAGAGTTTAGCTTTTACTTGGGGTGCTTGCTTGGTATATATATTTTTTTCTGATTTTTTTTCCGTTGTTTTTAGGTTTCGTTTTTTCTTTCTCTGTTTGTATTTTTTTTTTTGTCTTTTTTTAGATTTTTTTTTCGTTTCTGCTCTCTTCGTTTTTTATTTTGTTTCTGCTCACTTTTTTATTTTGTTTTTTTCTTTTCTTTTTATTCTCTGTTTTCTTGTTTGTATCTTCACTTGTTTTCTCTTTGTATTTTTGTTTAGTTTCTTTTGGTTTCTTTTTTTCTCTTTTTTTACTCATTCCTCTCTTCTATTTCTTCTTGTTTGTTTTTTGTATCTATTTCAACTACTCGTCTTGTCTCTATCACAATTCACCATCTATCACTATCACTCCCATAATTACGTTGACTCAAGATCTTTGATTTTGAATTTTCATTTGTAACTTGCCCTTCAATATAATTCTGCCACTGACCAGACCTTTAAATCTTACTTTGATTTTGAATTTTTATGTCGAACTTGCCCTCTCGGTTTAGCATTGCCTCTGACTTTGCTTTTTGAATCATAATCCGATTTTGAATTTTCATGTCGAAATTGTCTTTCAATAAAATCATTACTATTTGTCCTTGCCTTTTGATTTTATTTCTAATTTGATTTTTCATTTTGTATTTGGTTTAAATCTTACTCTGTATTTGATTATTTTATTTCAAAATTTGTTTAAATCTTACTTTTCCATTTGAAATTTCATTTTACATTTTGTTTGAACCTCAATTTGATTTTTTCCTCTTTTTTTTTATTGACAATTTGATTTTTCATTTATACATTTTTTTTAATCTTACTTTTCAATTTGACTTCTCATTCCATATTCTGTCTGAATATTCTGTTTTTCTTTTCCTTCTTCATCTAATATTTCGTTCGTCCTTCACCGTAACTTTGACAGCGGCTCTGACTTCGGCTTCCTGATTTCCCACATCCTTTCGTCCCAAACCTCGCCATTTTCGTCGCCATTAATGCCCTGCTCATCTTGCCATCGCTGCAAACTTCTCTATAATCCCTCGGTTATCCACTGGCACTAGAGGGAATTTGAGGAAAGTTATCCCGGGTAACTTCAGAGAGAAATTTATTTACTTCAGCCTCACTTCATTTTCTGAGGTCACTGTGGTAAGTATTTAGAGCGTCAGGAATTAATGTGGTCATTTTGTAGCCGTTGAGATGAGATTATTTTTTGTCTTTTTTTGTAAAGGATTTGATTCACTGATGAAAATAGCGGTGAGGAAAAAATTATGCACTTCTTTGTATCAATATCTAAAGCCATTAAGAAGAAAAGAAGACAGGGAAATAGTCTTGTATATACCTCTGTGCACAACACGCAAATACACGATATATCAGTGTGCGTATGTGTCTCTATCTATCTACCTACCTATCTATCTATGTATCTACCTATCTATCTATCTATATACATATATGTACACACACACACCACACACACACCAAACATACTGCACTTCCACGTAAAACAACTCAAACAACGCCTCTCGATAAACATGTCCAAACACGTTTTCGTCTTCACTGTCCCATTGTCTTACGAGATTTCGACACCCGACACACGCGACATCCGACACCCGACACCCTTCTCCTCAGTCTCGGATACAGCAAAGTGTAGTTGCAGGTTTTAGTGGTGGTGGGGGAAGCGGTCAGTCACCGGAGAGGAGGAGAGAAATAAAAAAATAACTAGAGAGAGAGAGAGTGGGAGAGGGAGAGAAGAGAGAGCGAGCGAGGGAGAGAGAGAGAGAGAGAGAGAGAGAGAGAGAGAGAGAGAGAGAGAGAGAGAGAGAGAGAGAGGAGAAGAGAGAGGGAGGAGGGAGGGAGGGAGGGAGGGAGGGAGGGAGAGAGAAGAGAGAGAGAAGAGAGAGAAAGGAGAGAGAGAGAGAGAGAGAGAGAGAGAGAGGAAGAGAGAGAGAGAGAGAGAGAGAGAGAGAGAGAGAGAGAGAGAGGAGAGAGAGAGAGGAGAGAGAGAGAGAGAAGAGAGAGAGAGATGAAGAAGAGAAAGAGAGAGAGATAGTGATAATGAAAGATAAAGATATTTATAGATATAGACACAGAAAGAGACACACACACAGAAGAGAGAGAGCGAGAGAGAGAGAGAAGAGAGAGAGAGAGAGAGAGAGAGAGAGAGAGAGAGAGAGAGGAGAGAGAGAGAGAGAGGAAGAAGAGAGAGAGAGAAGAGAGAGGAGAGAGAGAAGCCGAAGAGAGTGAGAGCGAGAGAGAGAAATCATTTCCTTACAGATTATGCACATCCACCTTTTTAATAAACAATTGCAATTTTGTTTTGATTAGGGAAGTTGTTCCATTAACGGCAAAGGATGGGTTCAGTGTCTCTGCTAATAAAGGATTTCATCTTTGGGATTGCTTTTGTGTGCGCATGAGCGTGTGGGGGCTTATTTGTGTGTGTGTGTGTGTGTGTGTGTGTGTGTGTGTGTGTGTGTGTGTTGTGTGTGTGTGTGTGTGTGTGTGTGTGTGTGTAAGTGTGTGTCTGTGTGAGTGTGTGTGTGGGGGGGGGAGAAACAGAGAGATCAGAGAAAGAAGAGAAAAGAAAGAGAGAGAAGAGAGAGAGAGAGAGAGAGAGAGAGAGAGAGAGAGAGAGAGAGAGAGAGAGAGAGAAGAGAGAGAGAGAGAGAGAGAGAAGCAGAAATAGAGAGAGAGAAGAGAAAGAAGGAGAGAGAAGAGAGAGAAAAAGCAGAAAGAGAGAGAAAAAACAGAAAAAGAATGAGAGAAAACCAGAGAAACCAAAAAAAGAAACAGACAAACAAAAACAAAAAACACAAAAAACAAAAACAAAAACACACAAAGACAAACAAACAAAGAGAAATCCAACACACCTAAGCAACATCCACCCAACAAAGCAACACTAAGAGAGCCTCCACTCTAACCATCAATCACCCATGCAAACCAGCCTGGCTTCCGTTGTTACGACCGAACCATCAATCAATCAGTAACGGACATTGCTTACGTTCGACTGACGGTGCACAAGGAACGCCAATATAACACGAAACGAAACGAAACGAGTCTATGAAAAAAATGATGAAAAAATGTAAAAATTTTTTTTAAATATAAATAATGAAAAAATGTAAGAATAAAAAATAAAAAATAAAAAATAAAAAAATAATGAAAAAAAAATAAAAAATAATGAAAAAATTTTAAAGATAAAAAAATAATGAAAAATTAAAATAATAAATAATAATGAAAATATTTAAAATAATAATAATGATGAAAAAAATGTATATGATAGGAAGGACGTGGTATAAAGGAGACTATACATGATAAATAAATCAAAACGGTTATTCGATGGATAATAATTATAATGGAGGTAATGGTGATGATGGTATAGATAATTATGGTGAAGATAGAAGCAAGATTGATGATAATGACAATTAAATTAAATGGTAATGACAGTAGTTTTAAATTACAAAGATACTGATAATGGTCATGAAAACAAAGGTAAAAAATAATAATAATAATAATAATGATAATCATGATAGTGCTAATAAAAAATAAAAAAGTAGCAATAATAAAAAACAATAACAATAACAATAAATCCTTACAACAATGACAACAACAGCAATAATAATATTAATAATGATAATAAATATTAGTATTAAAAATGATTATGGTAATAATCATAATGATCCTAACAAAAATAATGATAGCAGCAGTAACAGTAGTGATAATCATGGAATTACTGATAATGATAAAGATAACAACAGCAATAATAATGGTAAGAATAATAACAATAATGACAATGACAATGATAATAATAATAATGATAATACTGTTATTACTACTACTGCTGCAACTACTCCTATTCCTACCACAGCAAACTTCCTCCTCCCTCCTACCCTTCTCCTCCTCCTACCTCCTCTCCTCCTCTATCCTCATCCTCCTCCTCCTCCTCCTCTCCTCCTCCTACCACTACCTCCTCCCTCTACACTCCTGTTCCTCCTCATACCTCTACTCCTCCCTCCTCCTCCCACCCCCACTCCTACCTCCACTGCTCCTCCTCCTACCTCCACTCCTCCTACCTCTCTCTACTCCTCCTCCTCCTCCCTCCTCCCACCCCCACCGCCCAAAACCAAAACAACCAACCACCCAAAAACCAACCACCCAAACTGCCAGACATCAACCCCGCTTCATCAGCCATATTAAATAGCCTCAGACAGCGACTCAGCGAACGACCAGACACCACCCGACTCTTTGGTAAGTTACTCTTGGCTATGCATAATGCAAAGCGTTTTTAAAGATGATATAATGCTTTGCAACATGATCGGGTGTCAGGAGGAACGGCGCGGTGCTTCGGTCGCGTGCAACCGGCGTGTCGTTTGGCCCCCTCCCCCTCCCCCTCCTCCTTCTTTGATGATTGTTTCTTTTTTTTTTTGTGTTCTTTTTCAATTTTTTTTATTTTATTCTATTGATTTTTTTTTTTTTTGTTCTTTTTCAAAATGTTTTTTTTTAATTCTTATTCTATTTTTCTATGAGTTCGTTTTCTTTTTTTGTTGAAAAAAACGGGTTTGATTGATTTTATTGAATTTACAATATGTATGTATATCTATCTATCAGATCTATCATATATATATATATATATTTTGAATTATTCCTTAAAATTTAATCTTTTCTCATTGTTTCATGATATGTCCCACATTAATGTTGCTTTTGTCTGTAGAGGGGTTTTGTCCATTTATCCTCGACTATTTTTACTTATATCATAATCTTCATCATTCACATTAACATTACTATTTACAGTATTATAATAATTTTCATTATCATGAATATTTGCAATATCATTATCTTCATTATCATTATTAATACCAATATATCGTTGCAATTAAATATTTTTCCTACTACTGTTAATCCTCTTCACCAATTATCCTCATTTATAATCAAAATCATCATCATTATCATCAAATCACGGCAATCACCAATCATAGCCATCATCATCATCACCAATCGAACATCACTCTCATTGCATGCTAAAGGTCTTGCGAATCTCAGCCTTGCAATGCAGGTGGCAAACAAGAACGTCATGAGAACAGCAATGCGAGTTTCTTATGCGAGTTTAAAATTCTCTCTCTGTCTGCTCTGTCTCCTCTCTCTCTCGTCTCTCTCTCTCTCTCTCTCTCTCTCTCTGGCATCTTCTCTCTCTCTATCTCTATCTCTCGTGCCGTCTCTCTTCTCTTCCCCTCCCGCTCCATCTCTCTACTCTCGTCTCTCCTCTCTCTCTCTCTCTCGTCATTCTCTCCGATCTGCTCTCCCTCTCTCACTCCTCCTCTCCCTTCGGCCTCTCTCTCGTCTCTTTTCCCCTCCCCTCCCTTATTTTCTTCTCTCTCTCTCCCTCTCAGCTCTCTTCTTTTCTTTTTTTTTTTTTTTTAGCTTGCTTTTCATTCTTCGTCTAAATTTATCCGGTCCTCAGCAATTAATTCTATATCTCTCTTGTGAAATAATCTTTTGTTTCTTTTTTCCTTATCTTTTAATTTTCTTTTCTTTTATATCTTTTCTTCTATTATCAGCTCTTTCTTTAATTGTCCATTAATCCTGGAGGTCTACTATCATTGGTAACATCATATTGTTCTTTGTCTCTTTTCTCTCTTTATAGGTGGTGATTTACCTGCCTTTTCTTCTCTTTCCGTCTTTTCTCTCCTTCTCCTCTTCATTCTTCTTCTGCTTCTTGCATTTTCCCGGTTGTTTCGCGCTTCTCTCTCTCCTCGTCTTCCTCCTGCTTTTCCTTCGTTCCTACCTTTTTCTACTCTTGCTCCTTGTCTTGGACAACCCCGTTGACCTCTCCGCCAGATAGATTTACGGGCGCAAGTTTCTATCCTCCTCCTCCCCCGTAAGTCCCCGACCCTCCACCTCCCCGCCCTTTGGGAGAGCGAGATTATTGGTGGTAGGAGGTGGCATTCCCCTGTGTAGGGAAGATTATGATTGGTGGCGCCACGTGTGACGCGCTGTTCAGTATGGACCTCATCTTGTGCGATCTTTAGGTGGTTTGCGGTTGGAGCGTCTGTGGCGGTGCGATGAATCTTGCGATGCGATGGTAGCGTCTTACGGAGTGAATGATCGGGTATTGTATGCTGTGGTCGTGGTCGTGTCTAGGGACATGGGTATAGCGTCGTGCGGGATTGGTGGAGGATCGCGTAGACTGTTTATGTTGTGCCCGATCTATGTAGGATCATGGGTTGGTTCGTCTTCTATTGTTCTCCTTGTCCCCTCTTTCTTCCTTTCTGCCTTCCTTCATCTCATTTTCTTCTTCTCTCTCGTCTCCTTTCTCTCTCGCTCTCCGACCTCCGGTCTCTCGTTCTTAGTTCAGCTCTTTTTGTCCTCTTTCTCTTGTCCTTCTTTCTCCCTCCTCCTTTGCTTTCTTCCCTCTCTTCTCTCCATCTTCTCGTTGTTCTCTTCGCTTCGTTCTCTGCTCCTTCTTTTCTCCTCTCTCTCCTCTCATCTTTTCTCGTCTTTTCCCTCTTACTAATCAGTCCCCTAACGCTACTTTTTCGTCTCCTTTCCCCCTCCTTGCTCTCGTCCTTTTCCTCCTCTCTATCCTATCTGGCCTATTTCTCCATTTTTCCTCCTCTTTCCTTTTTCCCTCTCGCCCTTACTCTTCCAACTTCCTTCTTTCATCCTCCACTCTCCCCACCGATGGTCTTAAAGATCTCTCCTGTCTTTCCTTTTTTTTCCGCCCTATCCGCTTTTACGCCTTCTGCCTCCAGCACCCCCCCACCCAAACCCACCACTATCTCCCCTCTTCTTTTTCCTCATCTTTCATCCCCCTCTTCCTTTCCTAATCCCTCCTCAGCTCACTATCCACTTTCCATTTACTGATTCCATCTATCTTTTTTTTTTGTTGTTGTTTATATTTTTTTTTCTAGGAGAGGCTCAAACAATTTGCACGGGGGGGGGGGAGGAATGTAAGAAAGGGGGAGAGGAATAGGGGCTAGGGTTCTAGCTAGCGGTGGCCAAGGAAGAATATATATTCATCTTCTTTGTAAACAGGAAAGGGGAGTCTAGACAGGCAGAATGGGAAAAAATGCGTTTGTATTAATGTCATTATTATGATTAAGCTCCGCTTTTTCCCTACGATAATTACACGTTTGTTATTTGCTTTTCGGAGGAGGTTGTATTGGACTAGGATAGATAAGATGTTATAATGGAAAAAGGAGAGAGAGAAAAAAGAAGAAGGGAGTGAGAGCAGAAAGAGAGTAGAGGAAGGAGGGAAGAGGAAGGAAGTGAGGGGAGGGAAAGGAGGGAGAGAGAGAGAGATGAGAGTGAGAGAGAGAGAGAGAGAGAGAGAGAGGAGAAGAGAGTGGAGAGAGAGAGAGAGAGAGGAGAAGAGAGAGAGAGAGAGAGAGAGAGAGAAGATGAAGAGAGAGAGGAGAGATGGAGAAGAGAGAGAGAGAGAAGAGGGAAGAGAGAGAGAGAGAGAGAGAGAGAGAGAGAGAGAGAGAGAGAGGAAGAAGCAGGAAAACACACAAAATAATAAAAGAGCTAGAGGCCGAGAAAAAATAAACAAAGAAAGAGAAAACTTCCTACTCTCCTACCCTCCCCTCCCCCCCCTCCCCTCCCGTCCTGCGTTCGGTTCCCTTACGAAGCTCAAATAATGTGATCATTTTTTTTTCTCCTATCCCACCCCTCTCTCTAACCTTCTTCTCTCTCCCCTTCCTCTCTATCTCCCCTCTCCCTGCTCCCCCCTCTCTCTTCTCTCTACTCCCCCTCTCTCTCTCTACTCCCTCTCTTCTACTTTATTCTCCTCTCCATCTCTCTATCTCTCCCTTCCCATCTCTTCCTTTTCTCGCTATCTCTCTCCCTCCTTTCCTCCTATGTGCTCATTCCTTCCTTCTTTTCTCTTCGGTTTCTTAATGGGGTTTGCCGGATTAAAAGTTTCGTCTTGACTGAGCCAGTGGGATTTGCCTATGGGGGGAGGGGGGAGGGGGGGGGGGTAATGGGGGTATGGGTAATGGGTGGGTTGGAGGGAATGGGGGAATGGGGGGTAAGGGGGAGGTGTAATGGGGATGGTAATGCGGAGGGAGAGGAGGAGTTAGAATGGTAATGGGGGAAGGATAAATGGTATGGGGGTAGGGGTATAAAGGGAGGAAGGGGAAGACAAACAAAAATAATGATTATTTAATGCATATGTGTGTATCTATCTATCTATCTATCTATATATCTAATATATCAGTTAGTAGAAACGACTATGACTAAATCAGGTGAATCTGGCATAGTTTGATCAAGATTTTCTCACAAGTAAGCCAGTTCAGTTGCTTTCCCTCACACACACACACACACACACACACACACACACAACACACACACACACACACACACACACACAACACACACTCACTCACTCATCACTCACTCACTCACTCACTCCACACACACACACAACACACGACACACACACACACACACACACACACACACACACACGTAAAACGACGCAGCAAAAAAGAAATGAAAAATGGAGAAAAGAATTCTTGGGTGGAAGGAGGACGAAATGCGAGGAGAATGTTGCAGGCGGAAGAAAAGAAAAATCCGGAGACAGATAAAAAGAAGAAAGAATAAGGTATACAAGAAGCGATTGATAATAAAGCGGGAGAAAGCTGGAGGAGGATAAGGAGAAATTAAAGACGAGAGAGAGAGAGAGAGAGAGAGAAGAGAGGAGGAGAGAAGAGGAGAGAGAGAGGAGAGGAGAGAGAGAGAGAGAGAGAGAGAGAGAGAGAGAGAGAGAGAAGAGAGAAGAGAGGAAAGAAAAAGATGAAAAATTAAATAATCATCAATAAATAACAAAACAATACAAAAAACAAAACAGCAGGCAATAATAATCACAACAAAACCAATAATACCACCAAAACGGTAAAAAAAAAAAAAAAAAAATACAATAGTTCCCCCTCCAACACCACATTACGACTTGGGAGAGAAAACGGATGAAAATATTTGTCGTAATAACCTATTTTGGACACGTATCCCTCGACGCCCCTGGCCGAGCTGTCCTCACGTCGGACACACGCCCACGAGGAACATTCTGGAAGGAGTGGGCGCCAGAACCACGACGGGAAACACAATTATGAGTGAGAAAAGAGAGAGGAGGAAAGCGAGAAAGGAAAGACGGGAAGGAAAATTGGGAGGGGAAGGTGAGGGTGGTGGTGTTGACAGTTGGTGGTGTGGGTGATGATTGTGAAGATGTGTGTGTGATGACAGTTTGGTGGTGATGATGTGAGGATTTGTGAGATTGGTGGTGGTGATGGAGTTGGTGGTGAGATGGTGAGGGATTGGTGAAAAGATTGGTGGTGATCGTAGTGATGATCATGAAATGATGATGACTAGTGATGATGATAGTGATGATGGCATTGATTATCATAAAGATAATGATAATGATATCGATCAGCCTCGTCGTGAACTAATAAAAAAACAGAACAAACAAACAAAAAACCGCACACCACATTCACAACAACCTTTTCTCCTCTCTCCCTCCTTCTCTACCACCACACAACAACAACACAATTCCCGAAACGAAC
>NW_020871309.1:0-13000 GCF_003789085.1 Penaeus vannamei | reverse complement strand
TGTAGGTGTTCTGTGGGGGCGTCTACCCTTGCTCGGGGGAAGCGGAAGAAGAAAGAAGAGGAAGAGGAAGAGGAAGAGGAAGAGAAGAGGAAGAGGAAGAGGAAGAGGAAGAGGAAGAGGAAGAGGAGAGAGAGGAAGAGGAGAGGGAGGAGGAGGAGGAGGAGGAGGAGGAGGGAGGAGGAGGAGGAGGAGGAGGAGGAGGAGGAGGAGGAGGAGGAGGAGGAGGAGACTGACAGGATCAGGGGCAGGCAATCAGGGTTGCCCTCAGGACCTCCTCCTCCGAAGGATGACGCCCCCACCCCATCCCGCTCCTCCACAAAACACCAACATACCACACTTCGTTATATTTATACGTGAACAAAAGAAGAGGACAAGGAGGGGGAAGTGCAGATAACGGAGGAGCTGTTAGTACAAATATAAGGAAAGAAAGAAAAGAGGATGAGGAAAAGAGAATAGAGAAAGAGAGGAGGCGAGACGGACACAGAAAGGTCCGATTGTTTCCCCGTCGTGTTGCGTTGGACGGAGGAGGAGGAAGAGGAAATGGTGAATCGTAATAGTAGGTCAAGTTCTTGGCGGCGCCGTTCAAACGTGTTTCATGCGCCCCGAAACATTTGGGTCAGTATGATTTAATTAGAAATCGGAAACATTGGCCGGGAACCAGGTAAGGAAAAGGGACCTGGAATTGCCTTCGGGGTGGACTGTGGTTTCTCGTTGGGCAGAGAAGTGCTTTCATACTTTCGCTTATTTTTCTTTTTGTTTCGTTTCATTCTATTTGTTTTATTTCATTAAGGCTTTAGAAAGCATGGGTCCGAGTATTTCCAGCTAGTGTTATGTTTTTTTTTCTTTCTTTTTATCGTGTGGGTCATGTGTGTGGCTGCGAAGGGCATGCAGGATAAGAGGGCTCCGACAGGGCCGTTTCTCGTGGTCGGTGCGGGGCTGTGTAGTCAGCTCGGCGTGATATTTTGGCGTGTGCTTGCCCGGGGAGAGGATGGATGTTGGGAGGCGTTTCGGTGCATGTTTGTGTGCATATTAGCGTGTAGGCGCTGGCCGCGGGGCCGGCACGTGTCTCATCCCTATTTTTAAGGGCGTCGGTTCCCTCGGCGTCTGGCAGTGGCTGGCCAGATTAGCGGTTTTAGTGAAGGGAGCGTGTGATCGCCGCCGTAATGGCCGGTTGCCGGCTAGCGCCCCGGGCCAGTGCCACAGATTACTGGTGGCGTGCGCCGGACTGCGATCTGCGGTTCGGGCAGCTTCCGTATGCCTGTGGCCGACGTGCGCAGATTGACGTGGGACGCCCCGAGTTAACCCGGCCCAGTCAGCATCTCGTATCAGCGCCGCACTATAGCCGCTAGCGGTCCGCTGGAACCGCACTTCGAGAGGCGATCATCTCTGCCAACGCTGTACCCAGGGCGTAGCGCGATCGACCAACTCAGTCTAGCACACACCCGCATCTGACTCTACATACATAGAGCTGCTAACTACATTACAGCAGCACACAAGCATCCAACGGGGACCCAACACCACCCGCTAGGCGCCGCGCCGTGAGGTGTTCTAAATCTTGTAAGCTTATAAAAAGATTATTCACAATAATGCACTATAACAGTACACATTGAATAAGATAAGCTCCTATAACGGACATAAATACACAAAATTACCAACATATCCATTATATAACCCACATATGCTTCATGCGAACAATAACCGACACACAATGTACCAACCCCCACAACACCCCACTCTGCACCACCACATCCCACGGCTCTCTCCACTCCATCATCACCATTCCCCATGTTATACCTCACCCACATCTCATCTCCAGACACCACACACACAGCACCGAACAATGTAGCAACACGACCAGAGTGACGGCGAGCGACGGACCACCCGACGAGAACCGACCAGCCAACCACCACAACACAGAACATCGCTATCAACTAATCTATCATATCTGCAACTATTATCTACCACATCATCTCCCCAACTCATCTTTAACTTCGATCTCCAGCTGAGAACATAGCACATGACAAAGCCAAGCCACATCAGACAGTCGGAAGTCTACCTATCCCACATACTTCTATCAGCTACGAAGCTATCAACAGCCCCTACTAGACCCAAACCACCATAACACACTACTAGAGATTTCTATGGAGGTCAACACCAAACATCACAACAAGAAAACTAACACCATAGGTTTATCTGTATGGAGCTTACCACAAAAAGCCAATGCCCAAACCGCCTTAGATCCTCATCACACAGCAGAACTGAGCGAGCGAACAACTGAGACAACAAGTATACCAACAGAACTGAACAGTCTGAAAAGCAGGACGAAGGGCCAAATCGACACATGAGCAGGGACAATGGCACATAACATCGCAAGCAGCATCAGGCACAGGAGACCGACAATCACCAATACGAAACGAAGGAGCAAGAATGGAGGACAACAGACAGGCGAGAGCGACAGAGCAGCAGCCCAGAGCACACAGCACACAGACTGACACACACACAGGAGCAACAGCGAGCCGCGACACCACAGACAGCAACACGAGCGGACCGAACAGACACCACACGGCACACATAGCAGACATCACTCGACGACACAGACACACGACACAGCGACACAGAACACAGCAACACACACAGAGCACACACACACACGAGACACACACACACCACACACACACGAACACACACACAACACACATGCACATACACAACACAACACCACAGACACACACACACACGACACACAACAGCGACACACACACACACACGACAGCAACAACACACAGCACACACACACGATGACACATACAACACGACAGCACACACACAGCACACAAACATAGCGACACATCATAGCAGCAGCTGACACACGGGAGCATACACACACGCACGATACACACACACAGCAGCATTACACACACACACGTGACGACAACACACGACATACACACACACACATACAGCAGCACACACAGTACCACACAACACACACATACACACCACACCACACCACGACACGACAATACACACACACACACACAGCACACACACACACACGCACACACACACACGACACACACACAGCAGCGAGAACCACGACAGACAGACACACACGACAACACACAAGACCCACCGAGCAGCACACATACACACCAACACACACATACACAACACGCACACATCAACACCACAACACACACACACACACACAGCAACAACAGCACACACACACACAACACACAACACACTATAATAAAGGTATAAAAAATAGTAATACACGAAAAGAGTATAAATATAGAAGAAAAGTAGATAATATATAATAAGTGTTTATATAGCAAGTACTATAAGTAAAGTATTGCATAAACACATGGACATAACATACATACCATAACATAAACGAATAGCAGTATGTGACACGAATGATATCCGAATGAGCAGAAGCAAGTATAAAGATGAGTAAGTAGTACAGACTAGATGTATGTGTGACACTACAACACAGCATCTACACACACACCACACACACAACACACCCACACACACACCACACACACCCTCACAGCACAATCTAGCCACACACTACCGCACACCAGGCACACTACAATACACGATCCAAACACTACACACACCACCACACTACCACACACACACATCACACACACACAGTCACTTTGTTATTACTAAACTACCTGATTTTATAACTTTTAATACAGATATTCGAGAATTAGGGGAATAAGACCCCGTCGGCTGAATATTAATATACACTCAGCTGCTACTGCCACACCACATGCCTCACATAGCCACTACATCCACATACATCACTATACATCTATCTCTCCCCTTCTTCCCTATACTATTCGCCCATCCCCCTCTCCTCTGAATTCACTCACCATATATACACTATACACCTACTTCTTACGGGCTATACCCTCCATCCCATGTTAACCCATCTAGTACACATAACATTACAATACAACCACATACATCCATACACTACACATACATACATACCCGTACATACCTATCCACTACTACTATTATACTAC
The DNA here is from genome assembly GCF_003789085.1 of Penaeus vannamei. NCBI lineage: Eukaryota > Metazoa > Arthropoda > Malacostraca > Decapoda > Penaeidae > Penaeus > Penaeus vannamei. Next base: position 8,957 of record NW_020871309.1, on the reverse strand, counting down.
TACTACTATTACTAATTTTACACTACCTATTATATACTGCTTTTATTCGCTCCATTTACTTATTTCCCTCCATACTATAATATTACCGATCAGTCTCATGATACACACCCAACATAGACATTTATATATACAGAGACACTAGATTCCCCATATCCAGTAGAGCATATACAATACTACATAGACATTCTCATATACCATATACGACCTATATCAACACCAATTCAATACATAATCTTACATCACTTCCCCACAATAGTACACTCAATATGCATACATAATACAAGATACGTATACTACATATACGGCATCACTATACATTACAGATTACACATTCTCATTTATGAATACCATATACATGTAACATTCTAGTAGCATGAATCACATGTATTACACCTTATTATCACATGAGTTACAACAACAAATAACAAACATAACAACTAAGCAAACTAATATAATATATAACACAATACATAATAATAAGACCAAATCAGTACATGATAAATATGCCCATAACAACCACAACTAAATTCAATTACAACACATTTAATATTATGAATAATAATATATCAATATAATCAAAATTATACATACAAATAACACTAAATTACACTCATAATACATGAGCACACCAGAAGAAACTAAACGATGATAGAGATACAACGAGAACAATACCGATTAGCCATATCACAATAACTTACACGTATTTGTGCAACCTACAGATAATACATATATGCGTTATCTGAGGACCAGTGAGACTGCGCTACTTGTGCAATAGTTCACTAATATATCTACATAAGCTGAGCCTAGAGCCTACCCATAAAGTTTAGAAATTACCTAATGTAAATCCACAAAATATTATATACGTCACGAATGTAGTACAGTGAAGCGGCTAAAGCTATAGTGAATAATAGTATATAAATAAAATAGGAGCCGGCTTTTCTATATTGATTACAATGAGAAAGTATAGCGAATCTATTACAATGATATAGTAAGCATGTATCGTACACATGGTAGATATACATGCAAAGGTACAGCGGGTTCAGGCTATCAAGAAATATTATATGTATAATGATTAATAAATAGAATGCGAACTCGAGTGTTTTAAGGTAATTAGGATCGGCTAGAATAGAGATAGTACAGATACATACCTATTTGTTTAATGAGTACTATGGATTATATTATGTTAGATATACAAAATATAGATCACCCCAAACTATACAACCTTAAGTCTAGACAATATATATTAATATACTAAAATACAATACGTATAGTACTAACAAGTAAATACCATACAACTATATTAGATACATAATACATCAATACATATGAATATTATACATGTATTATACATGTAACACAATAACCACTACTAATACTTATTGTCATACAATAACAGTATGATACTACTAACTTCATATAACCAGTATAGACAACTAAACCCTAAAATAATGGTTACGATTATAACAAATGGTATAATTAATAGATTAATAATTAGATAAATGATTAATTAATACTATAACTATATACAAATACCCGATTTGACCAATAGATTAGATTAACACAACAACAACAATCCGAACAGCTGCACACAGCACAACAGCACACCAGCACACACAGCACGAGGCACACACACTCACTGAGCGACCACACACCCACACGACGAAGCAGTGAGATAATATTGAAATATATATACCTATAAATATATAATGAAATATATATAACATGTATATAGACAATGATATAAGTTACAAACAAGATAGTATTAGCTGACTACATGTGTAGTTAGGTAATTAAATTAATAAAAAAGATATAAGATAACACTATATAAAATGATATAGCAATAATGATATAATATATATATACATATATATATAATTATAACTATTCAATATTATATATATAACATATTAGTATTATTATTTAATACTACAATACTAATCGATATACTATATCATAACTAGATCTATTTACTGACGATAAACCTAAGCTAAGAGTACCATCTAAATATACTTATATTATATATTATAATTGATACACACCAATCACACACACACACACTACCAACACACACCCACACATCACCACTACACAGCACACACAGTCTACACACAACAGCGACAACACCCACCATCACATCACTACACACCACTCCATATCGTGAAAATAGTACCGTATATGGTAATATATTTCCTGTATATAGTATGACACTACAGAGATAAAGCGATTCACTCGTGTTTACTATACCTGAATACTATAATAACCATCTATCATATCAGTACATAATTAATCAGTCTATCATTACATACTACCATCGGATCAACTGACTCACACGAATCTACTCATTACTACACCACCCCATCACATCACTCACCACACACTATCATCATCAACACCACACTTATCATCACCACACACTACCACACCACACCTACATCACCCATCCATTTTATACTTTCTATTATAAGTTATTATAGTAGTATCAGTTTATAGTTATTACTTTATCTCATAATTACTCTACTCTACTATTCACATCCACCCACTCACTATATCTTCACTCTAACGATCATATGCGATGTTTAACGAACCTAGGCGATATAGCTTTTTCGGAGTGAATGCATTAATCTTAACTCCAACCAGCTAAACTCCTTCAACCATCCACTGATCTACAACAATTAACCGTATCACACATTGTTTTCGCGTGAACGTATAGACCGCTTCTAGAATGGATACAATCATCGCACCATATTGCCAATCGCCCTCTCTCAACTGCTCTCGAGTGCCATTTGACGGTGCACTGTAGTTGTTCTTGTTACCCCCGGTCGAAGGGACGAAGAATAAGCCTATGAGCCGCCCTAGCGAATTTCGTGTAAGACCAAGAAGGTAAATAAAAAAGAATAAAAAATTATACTGCCTCACGGTACTTTGGTGAATGAAAAAAGAATCGACACTGGAAATTACCCGCGGCGCAAGAAATATAAATAACCGCCATGATAAATGAAATCGCGAAGGAGAGGGCACCTGCCCTATTAAGTCGAAATTCAAATTCAAAAAATACTTCCGCTTTGTTGAGTGTTGCCGCTCGGGAAAGTCTATCTCCAATAATTTGTTAGGGATCGCCCTTTGGAACGAACAGCAAGCGGATTCATTATTTGTAAATTTTGCTTGTGGTGGTATTCGAGTGTAATTACTTATAGCGGTCGGATATATTTAAAATTATTTTTAGGTTGAACTAAAAATCATAGGCTCTCGCGTAGTACGTCTATCTGTATTGCTTAGGTAGAGTAGAATGCCCGTGAGTGTGCGCCACCGAAATTGTGTCGCCACCAGTTTTTGCGTGTTGTTTCTCAAACAAAAGTGTCCGTGAGGCCGTTTTTTTTTGCTGTAGTGTGAGTTGTTCATGAGTTTTGCGAGTGTGAGTTCTGATGTAGCACGAAGTGTTCGGTGACGGTGCATAGGCTTCTTCCTTCCTCGCGGGAAAGGACCTACACAAGCACTCGAGTTGGAGATGTGGCGAGGGACTTGGAGAGATAATATTGAAATACAGACCGACACGAGCAACGAGAAAAGAAAAACGAGAGAAAGAGAAAAAGAAAGATTAAGAGTGATTCGATGGAGGTGACCGGTGATTATTGATACATTTATCTATAGATGTATATATCATGTAAACACGAGTGAACTTTCGGCGCAGGAAATCCGGCTTTTCGATAGAGAAAATGTCACGTCCAAGTTAACAAAGGTGGCTGCTGTTATCGGCGACGACCGTGGCCGTTACGCTGTTAAAAACATTATGAATATATGTAATTACTTCTTTTCTCTTTATTATTATTACCACCAACATCGCCACTCTTGTTCCTTCTCCCTTCTTCCTCCTTCCTCAGATCCTCCTCCTCCAGCTCATTTTTATCATCATTGTCATCGTTATCAGTGATATCATCATTATCATTACTATATCATTGTTATCATTTTGGTTGTTGTCATTGTTGGTATCATTGTTAATAGTATTGTTATCATTATTGTCGTTGTTCGTTTTTGTTAATATCACTAGCAGTTGATTGTCCTTTTCTAACGTAGCCTAAGGTATCTGTCTCCTATCCCGTCCTATCCTAACCTGTCTTATCTTATTCTGGCCTACTATGTCCTGTCTTACCTTTCCTGATCAAGCCTTTCCTCTGCCCTCCCATCGTAACGTATTTTGTGTTCATTGATTCACTTCTGGGCCTGGCCTGTGTGAACTGGCCAAGCGCAGTCTGTCCCAAACGCATCTTTCGTGACACGCGTTTGCACGTTCTCTTCTCGTTCTTCTGGGCTGATAAATTTATTTATTTATTTATTTATTTATTCATATGTTTGTTATTGTTGTGGTTGTGGTTATAGTTGTTTGTTGTTGCTGTTGTTGTTTTTGTTGTTGTTCAAAAGCCCCGTGTTAGGAAGATCGGCCGCGGTGGCTGGGGGGGATGGTAATGGGGATGGATGGGGGAAATGATGGGGAGAAGAGGGGGGAAGAAGGGCGAAAAAGAGGGGAAGAAGGGAAGGGGAGAGGGAAGTGATTGGAGGGGAAGGAGGGAGGGGGAAGGACGAGGAGGGCGATGGCGAGGGGAAAGAAGGGGGAAGAAGGGGGAAGGGCGGGGGGGCGAGGCGAATCAGCTGACGGGTCTCTCCCATCCGATTCTGTTTTTAAGAACCGAGTGAAACAAAGACGGTTCATTATCGGGCTGACTTGGACTAATGTGAGCCGGCGGGATCAACGGATTAGTGGGCTTTTACTTATTCCTCCTCCTCTTCCTGCTTCTGCTTCTTCTCCTCCTTCTTGTTCTTGTTCTTCTACTCCTTTCCTTCTTCTTCTTTCTCTTCTTTTTCTTCTTCTCTTCTTCTTCTCCTCCTCCTCCTCCTCCTCCTCTCCTCCTCCTCCTCCTCCTCCTCCCCCTCCTCCTCCTCCTCCTCCTCCTCCTCCTCCTCCTCCTCCTCCTCCTCCTCCTCCTCCTCCTCCTCTCCTCCTCCTCCTCCTCTTCCTCCTCTCCTCCTCCTCCTCCTCCTCCTTTCTCCTCCCTCCCTCCCTCTCTCACACCGTCTCTGTATATCTCTCCATATTCCCCATTTACAGATCTAAGCGTGGGGATGGCTTTTAGATAAGCCCACAGAAAACCTAGTATTTTTTTACCAAAACTTAATTTAGTGGTTGCTAATGGCCGTAAACTCGAGAAAAAAAGTAGGAAAACTCCACCGTCAGGCTTAAGCTTTCATGGCCATTTTCCCCATCGAACGAAGTAAAAAGTGGGATGAAGGTGTGACATAAATGCAAATAATTAGTAGCGATTCCTTTGGTGTGCTGCGTTCTCCCGTCGCCCCGTCACTCGTCGTCCATTCGCGCGAAGAAGGGAAGGATAAGGGGAAAGGAGAGAGAGAGCGGAGTGGGGAGTGGGGTGGGGGTGGTACATTTTGTGCATGTGGTTAGGATATGGTTTTGTTTTTCGTTGTACTTACTTGCTTGAATCTTTTAAGCGCGCGCGCTAGCGGGTGTGTGTGTGTGGTGTGGTATGTGATGTATGTATGTGTGTGTGTGTGTGTGTATGTATGTATGTATGTATGTATGTATGTATGTATGTATGTGTGTGTGTGTGTGTGTGATGAGAGAGAGAGAGAGAGAGAGAGAGAGAGAGAGAGAGAGAGAGAGAGAGAGAGAGAGAGAGAGAGAGAGAGAGAGAGAGAGAAATGAGAGACATAGAGAGAGGGAAATAAAGAAATAGAAAAAGAGAAAGGAAAGAATGAGAGAGAGAGAGACAAAAAAAACTGAGGCAGAGAGACTTACCGAGAAAGAGAAAGACAAGGAGTGGAAGAGAAAAAGAAGGAAAGAAAGAGTGAGAGTGAGAGAGCGAAAGAGCAAATGCTTTGTTGTGAGCCTCTTGCCTCGTGACCTGGGATTCCCCTGGGAGAGGTCAAGTAGACCTTTTTATTTGTACGTCATTGCTCTGCATCCGGGTTTTACGTCTTGCCTTTGGTGTTTGTTTGGGTAATCACTCGTCCTTTCGGATAAGGCGTGTTTGTTTGTGTGTCTGTGTGTTTGTTTGTGCAGAGTTTCAGGAGGTTTAATGATGATGATGATGTTGGTGTTGATTTTGTTTGTGTCGGTATTGACGTTGATGATGTTTTTATCGGTATCAGTGTTGTTATTATTGTTCATTATTATTGTTGTTATGATGATGATGATGATGATTACTATTATTATTGTTATTATTACTACTATTATTATTGTTATAATTATTGTTATAAATATTATAGTTATTGTTATTATTATTTATTATTATGATTGTTATTGTTATTATTATTATTATTGTTGTTGTTGTTGTTGTTATTATTTGTTATAGATAATTTTTGACATCGCTGCTGTTGTCTTTATCATTATTATCACTCTTATCATCGTCATCGCCATCCTTATCAGTATCATTGTAATTATCATTATCGTCTTTAACATTGGCATTATCATTGTAATTATCATTATTTTAATGCTATTGTAATGGTTAGTTTGATGATTATTGCTACAATCATTTATTATCAAACGTTTAAGATCACCATCATCATCAAAATCATGTGCATATGATGTTGGGTTGTATGTCTGTCCCTTTGTTAGCTTGTTTTCCCGCTTTCTTTGTTTTTTATGTCTTGGTTTTTTTTTTAAATTATGGGTTAGGATACTTGCGAAGAATATATTTTGGTTGTTAGGAAATGACTCATGATGACTCAAGTATGCTAGGAGGGGCGAAACCACGTGAGAAAGGCGTCCGCAGTCAGCGACATGTCCGCACGTGACCGCTCCTGTCGGACGCGGTAATAATGGGTGCATTGATATCTATCGATGTCTGTATCTGTCTGTCTATATACATGTCTATCTGTCTGTGTATATATGTATATTTATATATATGTATATGCATACGCATACATCTACATGTATATGTATATGTGTATATTTGTGTGTGTGTGTGTGCGTGTGTGTGTGTGTGTGTGTGTGTGTGTGTGTGTGTGTGTGTGTGTGTGTGTGTGTGATATAAAATATATTGTATTTGTGTGTATGTATATGTTATATGCATATATATGATTATTATCATTATTGATAATATTATAGTGCACCTTACAATTACCGTTGAATTTGTTTTATGTTAGTTTAGTAGCGTTTGTAGTCGCTTCTGCGAGTGCCTGTAGGCATGTTTGAGTGCGTGCGTGTATTCTTTTCGCCCCGTGGGGAGCGTGGGCCGACGAAACATGGGGCGTATCATAGCAGGGACGAGGCACGGGCGCGAGTTGCGTGTGAGGAGGCGAGTGTGGGGAGCGCTAGGCAGCAGCGGTGCCGCAGCTGGCATCGGGCGGCGGGGGCGACGGCGCGTGCCAGCTCCCTCGCTCGCGGGCCGCTCGCCCTGGCGCCGCCGCCGCCGCTGCCTCGGCCGGGCGCTGGGGTTCGCTGCGTCGGGTTGCTTAAGGCTTCCATGCCATGGGTCTCTCCCCCTCCCCCCCCTTTATCTGCTTTTGATCTCGACCTCTGTGCGTTTCCCACTTTGCTTTGTTTTCGTTTCTTATCCTTCCTCTCTCCTTTTTGTGTACCCCTTTCTGTTCTTGTATCTATTTCTCGCTCTCCCATCCAGCCGTCCATCCTTGCTCCCCCCCCCTCTCTCTCTCTCTCTATCTCTCTCTCTCTCTCTCTCTCTCTCTCTCTCTCTCTCTCTCTCTCTCTCTCTCTCTCTCTCTCTCTCTCTCTCTCCTCTCTCTCTCTCTCTCTCTCTCTCTCTCTCTCTCTCTCTCTCTCTCTCTCTCTCTCTCTCTCATTCACTCACTGACTCATTGGGAGCGCTTCCTCCCTTCTCCCCTCCCCCTTTCCCTTCCTTGCTTCCTTCCTTCCTTCCTTCCTTCTTGTAATAACGCCGAGCAGAAATCCAGAAATCCGAGGAATACCCATTGCCTCCTCCCCGGGATTCCTGCGGCGCCTCGTCCAAGATAATCCCGGCAGGAAACATTACCTGCGCGTCGTGACGTTCAGGAAGAGTTCCCTCCGCGTGGATGTTGCCTCGTCGGAAACTGGGCTGACGTCAAGGAGTGTGAATGGCCGGGGTGGGGTGGGGGTGGGGGCGTTTCGCGACATTAGAGTACTTTCGGGGCTAATTGTGGATGTCCCCCTCCCCCTCTCTCTCCTCTTTTCCGCCCCCCTTCATTCCCTCCTCCTTTCATTCTTTCTACTTATCCCTTTACCTCTCTGCCACACCATCTCCCTAAAGCTCTACCTCCTTCGCTTTCATCTTCGTTCCCTCCCTCCCTCCTTCCTCCCTTCCTCCCAGTCCCTCTCACTCTCAATCTTTCCCTCTCCCTTCTCTGCCCCATCCACCGTTTCCTATCTCCCATCTCCCTCTCCTATTCCCATCTTATTTTCCCTTTCTCTCTGTCGAATTATCCCTTCCTACCAGTCCCTCTCCCTCTTTCATTCTTTCCCTCTCCTTCCCTGCCTCGTCCCCGTCTCCGACTCCTATTTCCCATTTCCCATCTCCCATCCCCCTCCCCTATCCCTATCTCATGCTCCCTTTCTTTCTGTCGAATTATCCGTTCTCCTTTCTCTCTCATTCTCCCATCCCTGCCCCGTCACCCGTCTCCTATCTCCCATCCCCCTCCCCCCTATCCCCATCTCATTCTCCCTCTCTTTCTGTCGAATTATCCCTTCCCTCTCCCTCTCATTCTCCCTTCCCTGCCTCGTCCCCGTCTCCTATCTCTCATCTCTCATCTCCCAACTCCCACTTCCTTCTCCTCTTCCCTCCCTTCCTTCCCTCCCCTATCCCCCCCTCTCCCCCTCCCTCCCTCCCCTTCCCTCCCTTTCTCTCCCTTTCTTTCTTATCCGCTACCTGGCGCTTAGAGGATGCCCACGTAAATACAGGTCGGGCAGGATGCGGGTGTTTACGTGAGAGGAGCGTTTTTTTGTTTGTGGC